>LOEQ01006593.1:0-17789 GCA_001685075.1 Bramus lutescens | reverse complement strand
TCTTGGCCATTCTTACAGGTGTAAGATGGAATCTCAGAGTTGTTTTAATTTTCACATCTCTGATGCCTGAGGATGTTGAACATTTCCTTAAGTGTCTTTCAGCAATTTTAGAATCCTGTGTTGAGAGTTCTGTGTTTAGGTCTGTACTCCATTTTTTAAATTGGATGATTAGTTCTTTTGATGACCAATATCTTGAGTTCTTTGTATATTTTGGAGATTAGCCCTCTGTCCAATGTGGAATTGGTGAAGATCTTTTTCCATTCTGTAGGCTGCCATTTCATCTTATTGACTATGTCCTTTGCTTTACAGAAGCTTTTCAGTTTCAGGGGGTCCCATTTATTGTTTCTCTCAGTTTCTGTGCTACTGGGCTTATATTTAGGAAGTTTTATTGGGATTATATTGTCTCCTGTGCCAATGAGTTCAAGTGTACATCCCACTTTCCCTTATATAAGGTTCAGTGTAGCTGAATTTATGTTGAGATACTTGATCCATTTGGACTTGAGTTTTGTGTATGGTGATAGATATGGATCTATTTTCATTCTTCTACATGTTGACATCCAGTTATGCCAGCACCATTTGTTAAATATGAATTCTTTTTCCATTTGATATTTTTTGCTTCTTTGTCAAAATTCAGGTGTTCGAAGGTGTGTGGATTGATATCTGGGTCTTCTATTTGGTTCCATTGGTCCTCCTGTCTGTTCTTATGCCAATACCAGACTGTTTTAAGTACTGTAGCAAAAATTCTTCACAGACCTCGAAACAACGGTACTCAGTCAGCTTCATATGAAAAAACAAAAAACATAGGATAGCCAAAATAATCCTGTACAATAAAAGAACTTCTGGAGACATCACAATCGCTGACTTCAAACTCTACCACAGAGCTACAATACCAATGCTACTCTTGATGCACTAAAAATTTTAAGTCAGATTTTATCATAGTGGACCAACCAAGGTGAGTCTGGTTCCTTGGTACTTGGCCACAGTTTCAAGTCCAAGGACTGTAACTCCTCCCAGACGAGCAGGTTCTTTCCTCTCCAGTCAAATGGCAAAGTCAGACCCTATAAAAAAAATAGTTCACATGTTAATAAGTTTGTTTCAAAGAACACAAAGGCAGAACGCACAAAAATAAGGGAAGAGAGCACATGGCTATATAGGCGAAAGTGGAAAAGGAAAATTACTTGAGCCCACAGCATTAGTAATGAACCAACCATATGCTCATGAGTGAAATCCTATAGATGGGGTGCAGAGATTGGTCCCTTCTATGAAGACAACGGAGGAGGTACAGATCGCCCTCAAGCCACCAGCTTTGAAGAAAAGGACTTATTTGTTCAACAGAATCTCCACCCCTGCAGTTCAGAGGGAGTGACAGAGTCGAGTCAGGAAATGGATCACAAACCCGAATCACTGGTCACGGCAGTGTACGAAAATGTTAATCTAAAAGGCCTAGATCTCCGCAGTCTCATTTGCATATTGGCCTGCAGTCGTCAGCGTGATTGCCACTCTGCTGACAAGGTTATTTGCCTCAGTTACAGCTTGTGTGACAAGCGGGTGTTAAAATGGAGTTAGTACTGTCTTAGCTTAGTCACAATAATCATAATTAAAATACCAGCTTATTCACATTCAATAGAGTATAATTTAGCAAAACGCACACCACAGCGCCATTTCTATTTCGCAGCACTTCTGAATAATGCTCATGTGTCCTTCTTTAAGATGTATGTATGTAGGTGCATGTTCGTGTGTGTGTGCGCGTCCATGTTGGGGACTGCTAGGTCTCAAACCTAGGGCGAACAGCTAACTGAGGTGCCTATGAACACATCAAAGTTGACACTGTCCCCCAGTCTCTCTTAGCAGTTCCAGTACCTGCTACAGAGACATGCTGGCTGGTAGCCCCCACCCCTACCCTGAACTCTCTGGCTTTTCTTCCCTGTATAACCCAGCCATTTTGGCTACATGGCCCTTTCAGTCTCCTGGTCTTCAGACTCTCCTGGTCTCTCGGCCCCTAGTTCCTCTCTCTTTCTCTCTTGTTGCTTTTCACCCCCAGGGCCTGGTTCAGTCTGGACCATTCCAGATACCTCTGGATGTGCTCTCCCTTGTATCTATAATATAAACTTCAATCCCTTAGGAACATTTTTATTTTTCCTCAGCTTATTTCCTTTAATTTGTCTTTTCATTCAAGGACATCCTTGAGTATAATTCTCACCATCCCCCTAGAGGACACTAATGAGGCTGCACTGGCCAGAGACGTTCCCAGGGATTCACCCATCTCTGCTTCCCCAGTGCTAGGATTACAAGCATGTATCATACATCACACTTGACATTTTCAGGCAGGTTCTCAGGCCCTCACACTTGCTAGGCAGCCACTTTACCATCTCTCAGCCTCCATGAGCTACTTCTTCTTTACCACATTAACTCATAATATCTAAGCATTAGTCATTCAGTCAGACTTTTTAGTACTTTCTGAACCCTGCTCAGTATATTAATTAAGCCTTCTATGAACTAAATAACCCACACTACGTTTTGGGAAGTGCCGAGAGGGTCAGCTCTCAGTGGGTCAGAGAAACTGGAGAGGAGATGTGGAGTCAGTAAACTCCTGGACAGACACACATGGACTTATCTGAGCGGCAAAGATTAATTCTTTATTTTATTTTTCTCTTTATGCTCCTACTGTAGTCTGTTTTTCTTCCCTCCTGTTCTCCTGCATCCTCTCTTATTTTTCCCTTATCCATTTTATCCCTCCTAAGATAAAGTTTCTACCCAAGAAAAGATTACCAAGTTATATATTTTCCAAAAACAAATGAAAATCTTTACAATGGAAGAAATCACGTTAAGATCACCAGTTATATGTTTTTTCTTAGATGCCCACAAGTAGTTAAACATTAATTTTCCGACCATAACATCTTTACCCCAAAGCAATGATTCTTTTATTGTTGATTAACAAAGATTTAAGAAAGCCAAGCATATTTCAGCCAGTTCCTTTAGTAGTGGCAGGCGGCTGTTTGTGGTTTCAGATTCCTATCCTATTTCTACTCTACAAAAACTTTGAATAAGTGGTCAGCAAACCCTCTATTTCTTTACACAAAATAGGGTCATTTAATCTCCTCTCACGATTTTGTTTTTTCAAGGGGTATACCAAAACCTATGATTAATTCTCTAAGTTACATGGCCAAGGAACTCGGGCCTACCCTTGGCTGCAGGGACTTGATTGCTTTCTTCGATCACCAGTTTGTTTACCCACAGGCAGAATTCACAGGTCTCTAAAGCAGGAAACTTCCTTGTTCTCATTCACCACCCTCGCACATCTTACATCTAACAAAAGGGAAGGTGACTTCTAGCCTATCTTTGCCCTTTTTTTTTGGTATTGCATATTGGAGCAATTAACAGAATAACTGAAACCATTTTCCCCGTCATCTTCACTGTCTTAGCCACCTGTCTCTTCTAGGCTGACTCAGAAAGTTTAATTAAATCACAGACCTAACTAACATTGTTGCTCTTATAAGAGTCATCTTCATTATGGTCTGAAGTAAATGGCCTAGTGAGGCGTGTGATTTTCCCACCAAACAATCACACTATGTTAGATACGGTGGGAACCTTTCACACAGCAACCACAACAGGCCAAATAGAGCAGCAAGCCCGAGAAGCACAGCAGGATGGAAGGGCATTCTGAGAACAATCCTCCCAGGGCTTTGCCTCTCTGCGGTATTCATGGTGTTCATCGTAGCTTTGCTATTCCATGAACTGAACTCCATAAGCTCCACTGTAGACTGCAGCTCCTCTGACATGGCCAACGACAGAGAAGGAACATTTAATTTAAATAAGTCTTCTAGATAAATTCTTTTGAGGTGGGAGAAATTTCCTCATTAGGAACTGAGAAAATGATGACCATATTCTTGTCAGAGTTTTCAGGAACAATTTTAGGCATGTTTCTCAATTTCCTCTTTCCCATGTCTTCAAATCACTGGGAAGCAGTTCAGCCTGTGACTTCTTCTTTGTGTACCCAGCGTTGGCCACCTCTGGGTCCTCTAGCTCAGAGCTTGTGGGGGTTGACGCTGAGCTCTGGCCAGGTCTCTGAGACAGATCTTGCAGAGACAGATACAAGAAATCCTTGACCTGCTCAACATAAACCTGAACAATGGTGCAGGAAAGACAGGCCCAAGGTAGAGGTGAGCATTCCTTTCTCAGATCCAAGGAGACAGTGGGAGTGTGTGGCAGACAATGGGCAGGCTGAAGAGATAGAATGGACCAAGACAGCAAGACGTCAAATATCGAATAGGGCTGTCAAAAGACAGGACATCAATGGGACAGTGTGATACTTACGGAAGTGTAAGGACAAGAGAATTGCAGGTGCCTGAGGGTGAAATTTTTCTCCGTGTGTGTGTGTGTGTGCATGTGTGTAGATGTATGTGTGTGCATATGTGTGTATGTATCTGTGTACAGATGTATGTGTGTATATGTGTGTGCATGTATGTGCATGTGTGTAGATGTATGTGTATGTATATGTGTCTGTATGTGTGTATGTAGATGTGTATTTGTGCATGTATGTGTGTGTATGTAGATGTGTATTGAGTGTGTGTATATGTGTGTATGTGTATGTAGATGTGTATGTGTGTATGTGTGTGTGTATGTAGATGTGTGTCTGTGTATGTGTGTGTGCTTCAGAGCTGACTTGGTCATTTATTATGGGGCTTTGACAGCTTTTTGCTGCTCTAAGTGTGTAATTATTCTGAGCATTTGTTGGGCTTTTCATCGCTCTAACCTTGGCCTTGAAGTGAGCACATCTGCTTGCTACCTGACAGAGAAAGGAGTCTGCTGGTCCTTGAGACTCTGGTCGGTTGCTATGGTTTCCATCCTACTCCTCAGTGCCTGTTTCGTCCTGAGCTGTGTGGGTAAGTTCTTTACTGATGTGGCATCTCTTTGGGGCACTTTCTTATTTCTGTTCTGCAGAGACTGCTTTTGCCCATGAACTGATCAAACCTTACATGCAATACCATGTTTTTCTTGATTTCTCTCCTTTATTTTTTCTTTCCCTCTTCTGACCACCGACGCTTCACCTGGCTGTGTTAGCACATGCTTCCAGCCACCGTCTGTAGCAGTGCCTTCCAGCAGTGAGTTCACCAGTAGTCACATTCTCTGGTCACATGTCTCTGTTGGGAGCACAACTCCAGCGGATTTCATAATGTTGGCAGTTTGGAGTCTTTGATTCATATGGGTTACCCTCCCCGCTTAACATGAGAGGAAAAAGCAGTCAAATTAAATGATGAAGATTGAAGAAGTAAAATAATTCTTCCCTGTTTCATCTGCCCACAAAACTGCATTTGACGTCTATTGTGTGAGAAGTTTTGATGATGTTCGTTGCAATCTGCTTCTCTGTTTGCTGTGAAGATGATCACAGTTGTTACTGCACAGTCCAGGAGGGAGTGGGAGGGACGTGTGCCACGAGCTGCTTCTTGTCTGCAGTCTGCTCCAAGTGAGACAAACATCCCATTCTCGCAAAAGCAGGGCTCCTCTAATCAGCACAGCCCAGTCTAAGAGGGTGGGCCCTGGTGGTTAAGGATCGTTATTTTATTTGTCAAGAAGAAACTGAAATTCAAGATCCAAAGCATGAACTAGAAAGGTAAAAACATTTGCTTAAAATATTGAAGAAAATCTGGGTTTTTTTTCTGTTAAATTGTTTAATGGGCACACCCATGAACAAAATGCTAACTTTAAAAAATAAATTTTATTTATTCATTGAAATTTTGTTGTTATATACAATGTATCTTGATCATATCCACCCCACTTAAAAGTCTCCAGATTCTTGAAGTAGACTACCTGCTCAGGAATGGCTAGGATATGGTAACATACCCTCTGGCCTTGCCTCAAAGTAGTTCGAGCAAAGGGGACCAGACATTGGTGAGCCAACAGATAACTACACAGGACGTGTGGCAGTTCCCTGATACAGAGGTTTGCATTTTGTTGATGGAGAAGATGAAATTTCTGTTCCAGAAAACAAAGCTAATGCTATAGTTGGGGAGAGGAAAACCAACAAGGAGGTGTAGGAACAAGCAATAATTGAGTCTGCTCGTCAGTGGCCCAGGGAGGGGACTGAGGCTCTAGGGTGGACTGTGTGGATACTCATCCCTTCTCTCTTCACAGTGACTTACCAGTTTGCGATGGACAAGCCCTATACGAGACTGTCTGAACTTCACACGTATCATTCCAGTCTCAGCTGCCTCAGTGAAGGGACGTGGGTGTCAGGTGAAGAGTCACAATATTTCCAGAGAGAGAGAGAGAGAGAGAGAGAGAGAGAGAGAGAGAATTCCTAGGGTTGAGCTTAAGGTTTATTTAACATATATTTAACATATTGTGTGTGTGTGTGTGTGTGTGTGTGATGTTTAAACTTGCACGCTATCAAGATTTCTCTACACTTACATGTTCAGTTCAGGTTTTGAATACATCCAGGGAACAATTCAATTCAATTCCCAGGCATCTTGATTTTGTGAAACACTATCAAACACAACACACTGTTTGTCCAGTGAAGTCTGGAAGTCATTCATAACTATTCCCATGAGTTTTACATTCAATGTATAAAATTCTCTTTGATATTTCCGTTTCTCAATTAATGCTATCCATCTCCATTTCAAGTACCATTTTATTACTAGAATAACTGAGTCAGGCTGAGCCTGCCCTTGCCCCAAATGCACAAATACCAAATTCATCCGTGGAGAGTTGGGAGTCATCATTGAGTATCGTATCTGCCTTACCTATGTGTGATGATGGATGCAAAGACAGTAATGTGCTTGTCTGAAGTTTTCCCTATGAACTCGATCTTTACACATAAAAGAAATGGCATCTAGACAGAGGAAAGGGTTCTATCTCCAGAATTGATTTACTCACCACACCACCTTTGTGGAGAAATCTGTGAGAAGTGGAAACGGAGCAAAAGCCCCTCATATGTCTAGGAGGCGATTTTCCCTCTTAGTTATTGGTCAGAATATGTTGCATGGCAATGCAACAGTGGTGCCAGATTCTCCTGGCTTTGCCTTTCTTAGCATATTGGAGATTTTGGGGGGTCTATAGAGCTGATTCGTTCCTGAGGAAAACAACTCCGGTGAGGATAGTCTGTCTCCTAGTTTTTGGAGACACTTACACAATAATACCTCATATAACTGATTTGAGACAGCCCTTCACATATATCCCAGGAAGGGTTGTATAGCTTGAATTCGAATCAGTTTTAATAACAAAAACCCTGAGTCAGATATAGGGGCAAATGCTGGAAGATCAGAGAAGCAGAACAGCCAGCAGCTAGTTCTTATCTCTACTGAATCCTCAGACCAAATGAGTGATCCTGGCTCTAGGAATCCTCAGAACGTGTGGAGCTCCTGTCTCCTCCTGCCCTATATTCCTCCCTCTCCCCGGACACATCCTTTCCTGTCTCCACCTTCCTAGTGCTGGTATTAAAGACATGTAACTCCCAAGGGCTGGAATTAAAGGTGTGAGCCATCACTGCCTGTCTCTGTTTCTCTTTCAGACTAGGTCAATCTTGTATGGCCTTGAACTCACAGAGATCCATCTGCCTCTGTCTCCAGAGTGCTGGGGTTAAAGGTGTGTGCCACCACTGCCTGGTCTCTATGGCTAACTAGCGGCTTAGCTTTACACTCTGGTCTTCAGACAAGCCTTATTTGTGAGATCACAAACAAATCTCACCACAGGGTTGGAACTCCTTAGGCAGCCCAAACTGGCTCGTCCTCACCATCCTCGTGGTTCAGCCTCCTGTGTGCAGGGATTGCAGATATCCAGAAGCACATCAGGCTACAGCTGCGGTTTTAAAGTATGACTTCCTTGAAAGGGGAAGTGGGCACTTTACCTTTAGAGGGCTCTGAAATGAGACAGAAGTGGATTTTAATGATAAACTTTGTGTCCATTCATAAACACATCCTCTAAGCCTATCTAGCTTAAAATTATAGTCAATCAGGCTCATTGGTATAATTCATTTTATTTGTTGATAAATTTATGTAATGAAATTATTTTATATAATAACAGTATCAGGAAAGAAAAATAACAGACATTTTAACAATGCTCTTTTGAACTGATACTATAAAAACAAAACTCGAAGCAAAAATGTTTTTATTTTGTCATTCATGGTGATGCATGCTTATAATTCTACCACTTGAGAGACAGAGGCAGAGAACTTCCTGTAGCTCTGAATTCAATCTGGTCTACCCAGAGAGCTCCAGCGCTACATAGTGAGATTCTGTCTCAAAGAAAAAAAATTAACTGGGTGCATCAGCCTGAGCTGAGAACTACGGTCCATTAGAGTCTGCAGAACATCTACTCAGGTCCTTCTGGCTTTCGGAGTCTTCAATGAGAAGCTGAGTGTTATTCTAATGGGTCTGCCTTTATATGTTACTTGGTCTTTTTCCCTTGTAGCTTTGAAAATTCTTTCTTTGTATGTTTGACATTTTGATTGCTATGTATCATGGGAACTACCATCTCTGATCCAGTCTGTTTGGGGATCTGTTGTCTCTTGTACCTTGACAGGCATATCCTTCTTCAGCTTGGAGACAAAAATCACATTTTCTTCTGTGATTTTGCTGAAAACGTTTTCTGTGCCTTTGACTTGGATTTCTTGTCTTTCTTCCCATCCTATTACTCAAAGACTTGGTCTTTTCCACAGGATCCCACATTTCCTAGATGTTTTGTGTCTGGGGTATTTTTTTTTTAGATTTAATATTTTCTTTTACTAAGGTGTCTACTTACCTCTTCTACCTTGTCTCCAGTGCCTGAGAGTTTGTCTTCTATGTCTTGTGCTCTGTTGGAGAGGCTTATTTCTGAGGTTTTGTTTGACTTCCTGAGTTACACATTTCCAGTTTTGTCTCTGGGTTTTACTTAGTGATTCTATTTTACTCTCATGTTGTAGGTTGTTTTTGTTATTTTATTCCACCATGTGTGCTTTTACAGACTTCAAACTCAATGGTAAATTTTTGAAAATCTTACTGGTCTTTTGCTTGTATTATGTTTTCCAACGTTTTTGCTTGTTTTTCTTTAATTTTTTTTTTCAAGACAGGGTTTCTCTGTATAGATTTGGTGCCTATTCTGGAACTCGCTCTGTAGACCAGGCTGGCCTTGAACTCACAGATATCTACCTGTCTTTGCCTCCCGAGTGCTGGAATTAAAGGTGTATGCCACCACCAACCAGCCAATTTTGTGAGATTTTTTATGGGTTTTTCTCTGCATCTGATGAGTCTATGTGTCTCCGTATGCGTGTGTTTCTTGTGTTTTTCTTCTATTTTAGATTCTGTCCTTCAAGAAAAATAGCCCATTTCCAAAAAAGGAGGGAACGGTGGTGTGGAGTTGGATGAGTAGGGAGAATCTGGGAGGAGATGGGAGAAGAAATCATGTTCAGAATATATTGTGTGAAAAATTATTTTAACTTAAAAAATAAAAGCAGAAACTAAAATTATCTCATAAAGACCACAAAAATGCCCGCTTTGGCCACAGTTAAAGACTAATTGGGAAACATTGTCTTCTCCGGTTCACTCCTGCCCTGTGTGAGTGTACTAAGGCAAACGTTTGGCTACTTGAGTTAGAGCATGAGCCTATGCTCTGCATTCTAAACAACCAGTAAGGAGTGGTTAAACTCTCAAATGTTTGATAATGGATAAAAATTAGTAAGAAGTAGCAATAAGGAGCAATTATTCTGAGTTAAGTACTGTTCAAAATGCTTTGGAGGTACTATGTGATTAAATAACCCATGAGGTTACACTGGCCTCAACATCAATTCCGTGGCCCCAAATGATAAATTCAGAGAATAGTCAATGCTGTAATTATAATGAGGAAGCAATACTGGCGAGCAGCCTCAGATCCTTGGGGTTGTGGAGAACACGTCTCCTTAATCTTATTCATCTTGCCTTGTGGTCACAGAAAAAGTTTGGGGTTGTTGCCCAAGTCACTGGAAGTCATTTGGCTCCAGCTGTTACCACATTTCTACTGATAAGAACATCTGGAACATCAGCGAGAAGAAATGCATTAAGATGGGGGCTCATTTGGTGGTGATCAACACTGAAGCTGAGCAGGTAGCTCTTTCTCGTTTGTCTTAGCCTTTTAATTGTGGGGAAATGTAGCCAAATATGCTAAACTTGATCATACTTAGAATTATCATTACTTAATTAGTTAATTTTTCCCAACCAAATCATTGTTTCCCCTCCCTTCCTCCTCTCTTCCCAGTCCCTCCCCACAACCTTCCCTCTTCACCCATGCCCATCCACGCCTCTTTTCTCTTCAGAAAAGGGTAGGTCTCCCACATATATCAGCCATGGCGTATCAAGTTGCTATAAGACTAGACACTTTCTCTCCTATTAAGGCTGCACAAGATAACCCAAAAAAGGGTCCCCAAATCAGGTAAGAGTCAGAGACAGCCCTGCTCCGACTGATAGGAGTCGCACAAGAAGACCAAGCTATAACTGTAACACACATGGAGAAGGAATGGCTAATTGTTATTAGTATGGTCACCCCATTATAGAAAATCCTCTACAACTTTTTGCCTTGGAATATTGGAAGTCCTTGAAAAAAGACTCTCCACTTCCCATTTCATAAAGGCTCTGGCAATCACTCCTCCGCTTCCTGCTTTTTATGAGTTTGATTACTTTAGATTCTTCATGTAAGTGAATTCATGTATTATTGTTGTGTGTTCCTGCATGCATGCATGCATGTGTGTGTGTGTGTGTGTGTGTGTGTAGTTTATTTAATTTGACATGGTGATCTCAAGGTTCATCCATGTCATAAGACATGACAAAATTTTCTTAAGTTTGAATATTCCATTATATGTATATTTCCTTTTTTGTTTTATATGATTTTAAGGTGTGACTGACTGAAAAAATGCATGTATTTCCAATGTGCAATGTGATTATTTGCTTTACGTGTGCATTGTGAATTGAATGCTCAAACATATTATATATGTGTGGTAGGAGCACCTAAAAAAATGTGGTAACTTTCCCTCCCTTCCCAGAGTGGTTTTCATGTAGATTGCTCCCATTCCATGGTGGTTATGAATGGCTCAGTGAATACAGTTGTGTAAATAGCTCTTTAGATCCTGATTGCTTAAGAAAGTATTTATTATTTCACAATTTTATTCATATACAATGTTCTTTGATCAAAATGTCCTTCATCATTTTCTCTTATCTTCTTCCTCTCCTACTGTATCCCTCTTCTTTACAAATTTCCCCTCTATCTTTGTGTGTGTGTGTGTGTGTGTGTGTGTGTGTNNNNAGAGAGAGAGAGAGAGAGAGAGAGAGACTCATATTTCAGTAGGGTTGCCTGCATGAGCATGGGTGTGCAGCCACCTCTGAGAAACATGACTCTTTCTATTGGTAATTGTTAACCGCCCATAGCTTCTCAGGAAGGGGTCTTCTTAGCTCCTCCCACACCCATGGTGGGCCCAGTCTTGTACGTGTCTTTCACAGGTAGACATTGCTGCTGTGAGTTCGAGCTCTCATGTTCTTTTTTCTCTCTCACGTTCACTGACCTTGAGGTGTGGTGTAGATGTCCTGTTGAAGAGCACTGACCAGTTTTGAGTCTCTGCAGTGATCATCAACCACTGTAAAGAGGAGCTTCTCTGAAGCCCCCGTGGCCTTCCCGATCACATCTTATAAGGAAGCATCTCCGACAAAACACTGGGGTTTTTGTTTAATAATTTATAGAGCTGCCATGCCCCTGGAGGTTAACCCTCTTCAAACTCTATTTTAAAAGTGTATTTTTAATGGACTTACACAACAGCAGGTTTCCACGTGACTTTTTCATCCTTCCTTGGTTTTCGTTAACCCTTTCCTAGTCATGAAATCTCCCTCATCATCCGCCACACGCTCACTCAAACCTTTGCATTCCCAGTATTTACTCCGTCTTCTTTCATAGCACCTCGGTCCTGCTCTCCCTCTTCCCTTAAGGCATTCCCTCCCTTCCCCACCAATGGCCCCTTTCTTGTTTCCTGAACTCTACAGACACTCGAAACACACAAATCTAAAAGTTCCCAGATGGGGTCTTGGCAGAGATAGAACATTTGGTGTTTATCTTCCTGGGCCTAGGTCACCTCAAAAAGTTTTCTCCACTCCATTAATTCACCTCCAGATCTCCCAACTGCATTTCCTTTACAGTTCCATAGTGCCCATGCACCTCCTTCTCATTACCCATTTTCAGTTGATGAACATATATCCCAATCCCATTTCTCACTACTGTGCATAGAGCAGCAATGAACATGGGCGAGTAAAACCCTCTGTAACGCGCCCCGCAGAGATGTGCTTGAGTCACGTGGCGCTTCGAGTTTTAGTGTCTTGAGAAACCGACATACTCATTTCTACAGTGGTTGCATTAGTTTGCACTCTCACTACCAAAAATAAAAATTTCTGTTTCCCCATATCTTTGTCTTTGTTGTCAGTTGTTTTCTTGATTGTGACTACTTTGATTGAGACAATTCTAAATCCCAAACTAGTTCTAATTTGCATTTCCCTTGTGATTAATGATGCACATTTGGAATCTGATAATTTTGTACAGGAGTACACTGTATTGTAGCCTTTCCATCCTTATGTGCTCCTGAGTCCTTCTGTTGAACATCTTTTAATATTTCTGTTGGCCATTTGTCTATTTTCTTTGGAACAATGTCAGTTCAATATTCCCCATTTTTAATTGTGTTATTTCTTTTACTTTTGTTAGTTTATAGGTCTCCTTTATTTATTCTGGATATTAGTCCCTTTCCAGAGATATGGCTTGCAAATGTCTTCTCCAGTATCCTTGGCTGCTTTTATACTTGCTGATTTTTTCTTTATTGTAAAAAAACTTCTTGGTTTGATGGATTCCTTTGTCTATTTTTATTTTGTGGCTTGTTATTTTGGCATCATTTCCCAGAATGCCTTGCTAACTCCAATGCAATGAAGCCCGCACCTTGGGTTTTCTTTTAAGAGTTCACAAATTTGCTCTGTTCATTTAGGTCTTTGAAGCACCTTTAACTGACTTCTGCATGGAATGAGGGAAGGGACCAGAGTCATTCTTTTCCCACAGCCTTTATTCCCAGCATATATGTTAAAGCATCTGTCCTTTTCCCATCATGTGACCTTTAGTCAGAGATCATTTACTGTACGTATGAGTTAGCTTATGCGCTCCAGGAAAAAGAAGTCTCTCCACTTGTGTGCTCTTTGATTTCCTTAGCCAATGTCTTACAGTTTTCAGAATACATTGTTTTGTTTCCTGAGTGAGTGAGTTGTCCTCTGGGTTAAGCTTATTCTCAGGTATTTTGTTCTTTTTGATGCTACTGGAAAGAGTCATTCTCTTACCTGCTTTTCAGATTGATTTTGTTGTTGTTACTGCTATCGTTGGTATAAAGGAATGGTGTTGATTTTGTATCCTGTAACCTTGCTGAATTTGTTAAAGACCCATTGATGTTCAAAGGCCTGAGAACCAGGGGAGTTAGAAGACTCTCTCTACCCGAGCAGACAGGCAGGAAGCGAAATAAGAGGAACTCCTATTTGCTTTGACTTTCATTCTGTTTAGGCTGTCAAATGTTTAGATGATCCCTACCCCTGCTGGAGGGCAAGCTAGCTTACTGAGCTCACAACGGTTTGTGGAAACACATTGCAGATATACCCAGAAATGATGTTTTAATCTGGGTGTCCCTTGGCCTTGCCACGTAGAGACATAGGATCTAGTATCATAACATTTAAGCACGTAACATTTTAAAACAGATTAAAATATAAATTATTCTCATGGAATCTGAGATGATTCTTTTAATTGGTGAAGAATGAATGACGAGGGTTCCTAGGCTAGGGCCTCCTGGCCTTGCAACAGTGTTGGTCGCTTTGGTTCCTGCGCTATTGGTTCAGATGGCCATCATTTCACTGGTGTTTTCTTCTGTTTCGTCTGGCTGTGAAGGCTGTAAAGAACGCTTGCTGTGTTCAGAATGGGCCTTCCCAATCATTAATCTTATTAATCTTATTTGCCCATACAGAATTTCATCATCCAACAACTGAATAAGTCGATTACTTACTTCCTGGGACTTTCTGATCCACAAGGTAACGGCAAATGGCAATGGATCGATAATACTCCTTGCAGTCAAAATGTCAGGTGAGTGCAGTCCTAGCTTAATGAACCTCTGGAATTATTTACACTGAAACTTGAGGAAAATTTTGCTAGCTGTGACTATTAATACTAATAATTATGACAGGTTAAGTTTACTAAATAATCCAAAGTTTCATGAAACTTCTCTCTTAGGAACTCATTTTACATAGGAAATATTGAATATTAACTTCCTCAAGATCAATAGATCAATAAAATGAGAAACTGCATTTAATCCAATGTCCATCTAACTTTAAAGATGGTGTTCTCAGTTATTAGTTTTTTTTCTGCCTTTAAGTACAGAGACTTAAATTAATTTATTGATCTTTAACAAAAGAAATTTAAAATAACTGAATCAGAATTATGACAAACATATCAGAATAATTATACAATAATACTTTTGATATGTTACCTTATTTTATTCTCATGCAATCTTGTGAGTTACTTTGAAGCCCTTACTAAATTTATTTCTATTTTTATGATTTCCATTTTTATACATGAATCATTTAAAATCAAAAGACATTTTTAATTTCTTGATCAGAGTCTGTGGTAAGGAGGCTGCTTGTTCATTTCCCGACTGCTGAGACTCCCGAAATAACCACACAGAAACTGTATTAAATAAATCACTGCTTGGCCAATTACTTAAGCATATTGCTAGCTAGCTCTTACATCTAGAATTAGCCCACCTCCATTATTTTATATTTTACCGCAAGGCTTGTGGCCTCCTGGCAAGGTTTCAGCACATCTGTCTCTGGCAATGGCTCTATGGCGTCTCTCTGACTCTGCCTCCTTTCTCCCAGCATTCAGTTTAGTTTTCCCCATCTAGCTCTACTCTACCCTATCAGGCCAAGCCAGATTATTAATTAATTAACCAATCATATTCACAGCATACAGAGGGGAATCCCACATCAAGGGTCAAAGTAAATTAGAAGTTAAGCAAGTATTTTATTTATTTTCCTTTTTTTGCCTTTTATTAAACATAGATTTTTTTCTCATGCAGTATAATTTGAATAGAGTTTCCCCTCCCTCTACTCCTTCACATTCCTCTACACCTCCTCTCCCATCTGTATCCATTAGAAAAGAACACGTTTCTAGCATATAACATTAGAACATACCGGAGTAAAATATAATAAAAATTAAACCATTGATTGAAGTTGGACAATTCAAGCCAACAGAAAAATAAGAACCTCAAGAGAAGACACAAGAATCAGAGACCTAATCTTATACACATTCATAAACAAATCCCATACAAGTACTAAACTGAAAGCTATTGTACATATGTAGAGGACTTAGTGCAACCCCAGCAGGCCCTGTGCAGGCTGCTTCAGAACTCCAGGACTTCATATGCATTTTGAGCGTGTTGATTTAGAGGCCTTTGCTCTCCTGGTGTCCTCCATCCCCTCTGTCTCCCACACTGGGTTCCCTGAGCTCAGAGTGGAGGAATCTGATGGAGACATTTAGAGCTTGTGGTCCAAGGTCTCTCTCTGGGTAATGTCTTGCCGTGGGTTTGTGTATTTGTTCCCATCTGAAGCATCTCTGATGATGACTGAATAAAGCCCTGATCTATGAGTACCACAAAATATTGCTAGGAGTCATTTTATTGTTACATATATTTTTAAGAGCACTAGTATTTGGTTTTACCTTAGTTACAAAATAATGAATTCCAAAAGTAAGGCCCACTCCCTGCCTTTATCCCCTCTATAATCTTCAAAGGAGGCAGTTAACTCACATTCAGAGTTAGGAAGCTGATGTAAAGAGGCAGCCTCTATATAGACCAAAAAGAAAAGAACTTATGCTAACCTATATGAGGGATTTGTGAAGAAGAGAAAGTAAATATTGGACTGTAGGGGAAAGGTCAAAGTATAGCACATCCCCCCCAAAAAAACATGTAAAGCTGCCTGCTTTTGGCCTTTTAGAAATGGGTTGTGTGAGAAAGAGGAGAAAATGCTGGGGTCTTCTCTCACCCAGGCTCTGTTCCATTCAACCTCGAGCTCCGTTGTTCAGGCCAATGCTATGCACTCCCAGAGGAGTTCTTCTGTCTTTTCTTTCCCGCAGGTTCTGGCACCTACATGAGCCCAACCTTCCTGAAGAGAGATGTGCTTCTGTAGTTTACTGGGATCCTATGGGATGGGGCTGGAACGACGTTTTCTGTGAGAGTGAATATAACTCAATATGTGAGATGAAGAAGACTTACCTCTGAGAGGCACTTTATTCATTTATACCTTTAGAGTCTCTTGGCACGAACACATGACTGTAGTCATTCTTTTTCTAGTTGTTTCTTTTCACTGATAACAGATGAGTCCTTCCTCTCTGTGATGGTTAGGGTTTTGCCAACTGGACACAAACGAGAATCACCTAGGAAGAGGGACCCCCAGCTAAGGCATTGCCCCATCAGGCTGACTTGTCAGCATGTCTGTGGGGCATTTTCTTGATTGATGGTTGTTGTAAGAGGGTCCAGTGGGTACTGGGTAGGTGGTCATGGGTGGTGTAAGAAAGTAAGCTGAGAAAGGCATGGCTAGCAAGTGAGTAGGCATCCTCCCTTCATCTCTGTACCAAGTTGCTGCCCCAGGTTCCTGTATTGGGTTCCTGCCCCAGGTTTCTACCCCAGGTTCCTGCCCCAGGTTCCTGTATTGGGTTCCTGCCCCAAGTTTCTACCCCAGGTTCCTGCTCCAGGTTCCTACCCTAGGTTCCTGCCCCAGGTTCTTGCTCTGGCTTCTTTCTATGATGAACTGTTGTTACTTGAAAGGATAAAATGAAATAAATCGTTTCTTCCAAGTTGCTTCTGGTCAGTGTTTTGTTCCCCCACAGCAACAGAGAAGCAAATTAGGACACTGCCTTTGTTCTCATCTTTCATTTATGATTCATGGTTTTTCTCTTTTCTTCATACTTTTTTCTTTAAAAATTTATTTATTTATTTTTTTAGGAAAACAATCTTTTCTCATTTTACGTACCAATCCCAGTTTCCCCTCCCTGCTCTTCTCACATTCCCTCCACCTCCCCCCCATCTACTCCTCAGAGAGGGTAGGGCTTCCCATGGGGAGTCAAGAAAGTCTAGCACATGACTTTGAGGCAGAACCAAGACCCTCCCCACTGTATCTTCATACTTCTACAAACATTCCTCTTGCCAGACTGTACTCTTTGGGCTATGAGAAGATTTACAACACACTGTTGTATGAAAACCACTTCATTCTAAAAATGCCGTAGAAAAATACCCTGGTGAAGGCTGTGGCTCTGGCTAGAACCACAACCATCTGGGAAACTGACAAGGGCTCAAATCTGCTTTCTTGGTGATTTAGTCTTGTGCTGACTCCTTGGTACTGACTATTGCCAGTCAGCCCTTCACATATGGAGATCTCTCCAAGGTGACTTGTGTGTGCTCAGAGTCGCCTTCCCCTTGGAAAAGTGATCCAAGAATCAAAAGCTCCAGTGTTTCATGGGACAGCGTCTTCTGCTTCACACAACTGAAGGATATAATACCCAAGGTGTGAATAATGGGAAGTGAGAGTCTGTTGGGGACCCTCGTGGGGCCTGGTTATCCCACCACCCCCCTTTAAGAAACAACATGGATATAACAAGAAGGAATTGAATTAAACGTTCTTTGCTACAACAATAAGCTTCGGTTTGTCAAAATACAAGGAGAAAATGTTGGTACCAGAAGGTCCATCAGAGGGGTGAGTGTGTTCCTGACCGGCCAGCAGAAGCCCCGGAAAGGG
>LOEQ01006592.1:42519-73140 GCA_001685075.1 Bramus lutescens | reverse complement strand
GGGCTGACTGAGAAGCCAAGGAAAATGGCACTGGGTTTTGATTCTACTGCATGGGCTGACTTTGTGGGAGTCTAGTCTGTTTGGATGCTCACCTTCCTAGATCTGGATGGAGGGGGGAGGACCTTGGACTTCCCACAAGGCAGGGAACCCTGACTGCTTTTAGGACTGGAGAGGGAGCGGGGTGGGGGAAGGGGAGGGAAATGGGAGGAGGGGAGGAAGTGGAAATTTTTAATTAAAAAAATATATAAAAAAGAAAGAGCAGGAGGCAAAGGAGTAGGAGACAAAGGTGGAAGGTAAACGTGTAGGAGGATATGGAATTATTTGGGGGGATGTGTGTGGTTATAATCATCTTTTATTGTAGACATGTATGAGACTCATAAACGTATAGATACACATATTTATAAAGCAGAAAGTAGAAGTGTGTCAAGGACTATGAAGAAGAAGGAACCATAATTGATACAATAGTGTGGAAAGACATGTAAAACTGCTCAATGGAAATTATGATATGTATTAATGAAGAAACTATAAACTATGGAAGCAAACACTTAAATCTAATCATAAGCAATAAATGAAATCCAATTGCATTTTTATGGATTACCTTATTGTACATGCCTCTTTATGGTAAGGTCTTATTTTTAGTAGCTCATTATTTTTGGATAGATTTTCTTAGATAAGTAGAGGCATCAAATATCCAATGGATTATATAATTAATTAGGTGATGATCTATTCTAGTCATGTCAAATGCTCAGTGAACATATGAACAAAAGATAAAATGGAAGAAAGATAGGTGGCATGGCAGAATAAGGCAGCCTGTCACCCCACTTGGTAGAATTTGGAAGTGATGTGACATAAATTTACGCTAGAGTTGGGAGATGTAAAACATGAGAGGACTCAGTTATGGAGGCTTATTTAAGTGAGAAAGAGCCAATACTTCCTATGATCCAGAAAGACTAATGAATTATTCTATTAACTAAGGAATTCTCTGTGTGTGCATACAGTTGCATGTGTGTACATCTGTCTGTGTGTGTGTGCACGTCATTTCTGTATAGGTGCTCATAGAAACCAGAGGAGGGCATCAGATTTATTGGTACTGGAGTTACATGCGGATTTTAGCTATCCATTGTTGGGGTTGAGAACCTAATTTTTTTCTTCATGTACTGGTTAGTTTCTGCCACCTGGACACAAACTAGAGCCATTTGATAAAAGAGAACCACTCTTAAGAAAATTCCTTGACCAGACTGACAGATAGGCACATCTGTGAATACATTTTCTTGATTAGTAGTTGATGTAGGAGGACTCATCTTGTTGTGGATCATGCTATTTTTTGACAGATGGTCATGTAATGCACATGAACAAGCCATGGGGAGCAACCAGTAAGCAGCACTTTTCCATGGCTGCTGGATCAGCTCCTACCTCCAGGTTCTTTTCCTGACTTCATGATAGATTATAACCTGAATGTTGTAAGAGGAAATATACTCTTTCCTCCCCACATTGCCTTTGGTAGTAACCCTTATAACAGGATTATAAATCCTACCTAAGAAATGGCAGGTATCCTTAACCTCTCCATCCTCTGGCAAATGAATGTCAATGTATGATACTAGTACATTGCTAAAATTTTTCCTATTTCCTGCTGATGTTACACATGTTAGAATGTATGCATCGGGCTGAGAAGATGGTCCAGTAGATAAAGCCTCTTTGTTTAAGCATTAATACCTGAGTTGGAATCATCACGACCTGCCTAAAATCTGTATTTCCAGCCCTGGGAAGGTGGACACAGGCAAATCCCTAGCACTAGCTAGCCAATTGGTTTACCACATTGGTTAACAGGGGCCTAGTGAAACACTTTTTCAAACATTAAGGCAAAGAGAAATTGAAGGAAACCCTAAGAGTCAACCTCTGATCTTCACAGGCACACACACACACACACACACACACACACACACAAACACACACACACAGACACACACCCGTGAGAACTAAACATGGTACACACATAAAGTGTATAACGTGCTAACCAAACAATTATTGAAGTATCAATACTAAAAACAATGTCCTTCCTATTACTATGAGATAACTATTAGATTAAATCTTGTCAGTTGGATGCCGAGGTAGCTGTTGATTTGCCGTTTCTATTAAAATACCCATACTTTAACCTGGTGAGCAGTTCTGTCAACACTTATTTCTAAGAACCCCTGCTTCCTGTCACATGGGCTGCCCTTGGTGATAGCTCCCATGTGCATGAAGATGCAAGATTGTAGTTTGGAATCATAGTATATCATATGTATCAGTGGCAGCAGGGGCATGTATTCAGGTTTTTCGCAGTATTTGAGCAAGCTCTGAATATTAAAGAATGGATACAAAGAAAGACGCCACTACCAGAACTGCTGACGGGGCTTCGGGCCCAGTTAATTGTTGTGAACAGAACAGTCCCGAATGCTCCCTTCACTTATATGCTAGCTGCTGCCAGCCATGCTCAATGAGGGTTTTATAAATTCCCTCTTTATCTCTGACTCCAGCTGATTGACAGGTCAGCCACAAGCTGGTAGTGTTTGAAGGTTTGTGCTGGATTTCTGCAAAGCTGTGGATATTTCCTGAACCTTCCACAGCCAGTTCTAACCTCTGCAATTTCAACTGAACATTCATTCTTTCAGGTCCAGAAGTCTCCATCCTGAAAAATCAGTAGAATATCTTACTGTTCAGCTGCTTCCTTTGCTTATGAAAATTCATGCGGTGAGTAAAAGTTGGATGACAGGGATTTCTCATTCAATGTTTAGTAACAATTTTAATAGCCTGACAGCTTATTATTTTGATGTTTTAAAACATGACATAATGCTCTTCTTTTATTTGTGTTCTAATTCTAGTTACAGAAAAAATGCACCTAATATTCTTTGTTTCTTCCTTTAGTAGAAGTTATTAACTATAAATAAAACAGTTACTACTAATTTTGAGGAAGCCCTATAATTACTTTTTTTTCATTGAGAGGAGGTGTGACATTTGCTGCTGGTAAAGTGGTGCAGATCAGAATGTCTGTCTACTTCCCTCCCTCCCTCCTTCCTTCCCTTCTCCCTCCCTGTCTTTCACTCTGTGTCTATGACAGAGTATGAATATGGTGCATGTGAGCACAGGTATGCAGACACATGCGTGTCCTCATGGAAGCCAGAAAAAAAAAGTTAGCTGATGGATCTGTCACTCTCCACCTTAAGATTTCCAGACAGACTCTCTTACAGAACCTGGAGTGTTGGGAACCGTGTAGCCTAGGCTCGGATCAGCATACGACTACCTGCCAATGGGTTTCCTTGGGGCAAGGCATCCCTGGAAATGGCAAGGGGCAGTAAACCATGAAACAATATAGGAATTTACAAAATTCTTGTAGCTTGCAGGCCCTTTTCTCTCTCATTGTATTGGTGATTCACCACTTTGGGTGGTTTTTAGTTTTACTTTGTCAATCACAAATGCAACGCAACGGCTGTAATTTTCTCTAGAAATTTTATTCTTTCTCAAATATTTTTCCCTGAGATTGAGCAGGGACCTAATGTTTCTCAAATCTCTAATCTGGAATTATTAACAATAACTCATATTTCTTGGAACTTTTCTGACTCAATAGGAACAGTTCGGTATATATGAGAAAACGAAACTTGGAACATTAACCATGTATGTCAGTTGTGGAAAGGGAAACAGGAAAAAAGCCTCAGGAACGCACATAGTGCCAACAGTTGAGAGTTAGTTCACTGGACACCAAGTGTATAGAATCAGTGGTAAGATCTACTATGATCCAATGGGAAAAACACACATTAAAGTGGGATGGAAAGATATTGGTGGAAGAATTATGGTATAGTAGTATTGGAAAAGAGTGCCTTATCAGAGCCGACCTTTGACAGAGACTTGGTACTCTTTTTCTAGAAAAGGGAATTGTATAAAAATATCTTGCAGATGTAAAATAATTGTTTAGGATTGAATATTGTTTTCCTTAAAGCATTGTACCTGTGTCAATATTGCTTGTTAATTTTATAACCTCAAGTAGCTGCCATCTGACAAAGGCAAAAGCAGGATGTGTCTGGCTTGATACTTGGTTAAACCTGTAAAAAAATACTGACCTCTATGTCTAGAATAAGGTTATGCAGGGGCTGGAAATGTGTATTTGTGGACTCATAAAGAGGAACAACGGAGGCTTTTGTAATGATTGCAACGTATTATTTCTTAAAAATCAAAATAGGAGCCAATAATAAAGCTGCTCAGGTAAACCTCATAAAAAAAATCTCTGTTAAGTATAAGTAAAGATCACCCAAGCTATTTTGGAGCCGCAGAGTGCCATCCACCTGGTGGTCAGATGTATTCCTTCTACTGATACCCCTTCCCAGTCTCAGGACCTGAATTTAAGCCACTGTATGTGTCCACCCCAGTGCTGTGCTATCGGTACAAGCAACCATACCAGGCTTTTCAGTGGGATCTGGAATCCAAATTTGGGTTTTTATACATACACAGCAAGCTCAGTTACTCACCTAGTCATGTCTACAATCATCTTTACGATACTTGCTCTCTGTCTTTATCCCTCTCTTCTTTCCTTACAGCTATCCTTTCTTTCCATCTTCCTTCCCTTCTTTCTTTTGTTACTTTCTTTTTTTGTCTCCCTTTTATCTTTTTTCCTTCCTGTCTCTGGACTTATCTCCCCTGCCTTCTCACTTGCCTTTCATCACTCAGATCTAAATTACTTTCCGATGATGAAACTAACTTAAAAGTGATGAATAGATTATATTAGTAAAATAGAAATCACACAAAAAAGAGAGATTTCTAATTGGGATTTTTATCTCAACTGAAAAAATATTGCGTAGGGTTGTCTGGCTGTTATCACCAAGTATTGGATTCTTCTCAAAATCTAAAATGAAGGATTAGAAGCCATTCATCTCAGAGGTTTTACAATTTAAAATTGGATTTCCTAAAATTTTACTAAAGATAATATATAGTGTGTTTCTATCTGATTCAGTTGTTTCATGTTTATTTAAAAATGCTGGATCTGAACACATGTTGGTTTCCTTCACTTCTCTAAGAAAATGACAAGAGAGTAATTTTACATTTATTGTGTGAACTGCTAATCCAAAAGGTGATGAAAAAATAGTGACAATTGGAAAATTCTGTGTAGACATAAAGCCATGATTTTATGTTTCATGGTGGAAAACAGCATCTCTGGTAATAACTGGAAATCTGCAGCCTTTGTTCAAGGACGCCTGTAATAGTTGAACCCCTCTCCACCTAACCTGAGGAAGCATGATTGAGAACATGGGCAAGCTCTTCAGGAGAAACCTCTTATTCTCATAGCATCCTCCTTCCTATTCTAATTAGATGAGAAAATTCAAGATCCAATGTTTGTGAAAACATGCTAATGTATAAATGTACATGTGCAACAAGCCAATATTACACAATGTTAAAACCACACTTAAATAGGAACTGTAAATGTGGGCATTTTCATAGATGTCTCAGCAATTAAAAGTGATTGTTTCTCTTTTAAGGGACTATATTCATTTCCCAGCACCCATAGGATATGGTGCAAAACATGTGGTACAATTCTAGTTCCTACTGGTCCAATGTCGTCTTCTGGACTCCGGAGGTACCACACTCATATGTGCATATACACACAAAGACACATCCATAAATAATTAAAAAACTTTAAAAATAAAGGAATGTCAACTTAGGAAAGGCATTTTTAAACTATTTTTTTCAAAGACAGAAACAAATATCAAAACCTTCAATACAGTAGAACACTTTAGTATATTATTTTATCTGTGACACCAACAGTTATAAATATTAAATATATAAGTAAAAATAAATAAATATTAGAAATAAGGAAGATACTCACACAATGCTCACACGTTTGAGAAAGGAGATACACCACTCTAAATGAAAAATCTGATAAATGTTTTGCATGTAAATTAGTGAGGTGGTAAGGATTCATGGCAATGTTCTCAAAATAAAAATAAATGGATGATTTATTTATAACATATATTGACATCAATATGTTATGACAATCATGCAAGTTTTTTTTCTAAGAAACACATTGATCAGCCCACAAAATAAGAGATAGTTTATTAATAAGAAACATGATAGGGATGCAGAGAACCCAAAATAAGGAAAAGCACAGTGACATGTTCGGTCAGTATCTCCATCTCTGAGAGTCAAGTTAAACCATCTGTTAAATATCATTTAGATAACACTGATATTTGATAACAATGGTATTTGGGTCACTGAGATGGTCAACCAGTGGAGGTGCTTTGCACCAAGACTGAATATGACTTCAATTACAAGGCTCCAAGTGAAGGAAGGAACTGACTCTTGCAAGTAATTTCCTGACCTCCATGTGTCCAATGTGAAGAACATGCACACAAACATGCATACATACTCACAAACAAGCACTTGCATATGCACACATATATACAAACACATAATCACACATAAACAGATTTTAAATTGGTAATTGACAAGTTATGTATGGTTAATGGTGATGGTGGTGGTTAACAAATTATACAAACAGTGGTAATTGACAAGTTTATGGAGAAACCCATTAATATTCAGTGTTGAAGTATTTTATTTCGATCAGTTCTTTTCAGTGATTTATTTTTCAAACATCAAATGTATATCATGGAACTGATCAATTATATTTCTTAGATTCATGGCAAATAATAGAACTAGAAGACACAACTGCATCCCGAAAGACAGTCATTGTATTTTTATGCACAGCAAAAAAAAAAGAAGAGGAAAAAAGAAAGAAAGAAAGAAAAGTTGAAACAATGAGCTCTATGCAAAAAATTCTTGAGTATATTTTGGCAGAGATAAAAGGGAAATAGCTTTATTCTTTCCTAAAGGAACATATTTCCAAAGTATAATTTTCTTAATGTAAAACTACAAATCAAAGAACAACAAATTATCATTTGATACATAGAGAATGGTGTAGGTTGCTGCCAGTCTCTGGATTCTTTTATGTTATGGGTCAGAGAAGAGATTCAGATTTCTAAACTTGGAAAATATTTGAATATTTTACCAATGATAATTGTAATGTTATTTTTTCAATTAAATGTCTCCTTTAGCATATATTCAGTTATTGGACTATAAGTGTCTATCTTAAGTTTAACACATAAAAGTGGAAATTATGAACAGTATTTATTTAATCTGCTTCTATAAGTTACCCTAAAACTTAAATTTGATATATAATCCTCTTAGTTACTTGAAGCAGAGCTTTTATCTCTTCTTACCTGTTGAAATGGAGAAAGGGAGCATACGTGTATTCCAAGGGGCTGAGATTTTCAAGACCATGGAACAGATTGCATGATTATTTTTTATGAATAACAAAATATTGCCAGTATGACACAAATTATGTCTAGAGAAAACACAAACAATCCTGAACGTAGCCTGATAAAATCATTCAGTGGGTTTCAGAGTTTATCCCCTTTCCCCGCTACCAGTTTGAGACCTCTGCCTCCTGTGTGTAAATGAGATGTGATCTCTCAGATTTTTGGTCCTATCTCTGTGCCATTCCTACCATTATAGACTTCTAACCCTCTAGAATCGTAAGCCAAAATAAACTCTTCATTAAAAATTGCCTTTGACCTTAGTATTTTATTACAGCACTAAAAATATTTATATATAGATAATACACCCCAAAACCTCTAAATGTCACTAGAGGTTAGTGCCACAAGCATAATAAATACACTTTTCAAGGAAATACCACTCTTTCTGCTTCATTTTTTCAGGTAGAGGAATTTCATGCATTCTTTTACCTCCAGTAGAAGTCAAAGCATCTTGGGGTAATGTCAAATGCAATATCTCTCAAAGTCTTTTCCTTTCAGTGTGTATCTCCTGGGTCATACCTTCAATTCCAATGAATAATTTTTTAAAGCTCTGTGGCATAATTTTCCTTATTTATAAGAGAGCTATAATTATTTTTATTTCTCTGTAATTTTATAATTAGGTCAATTATAATAAATACAATTGTTTTTAAATAAAAATGGTTATTTGCTGGGAAACAGTGTGAAACCTCTCAAGTGAAATCAGATAGACAACTAAGATAAACAACTTGTTTTTAGATCACACATGCATTTAAAAAAGAGATTTACAAAACAGTTGACGTGGAAAAGAAGCCAAGGTTAGCTGAAAATGCAGGCAGGTGTCCTTAAGTGGCAGATAGATGCAGACTGATCTCTGTGAGTTCCTAGTCAGCCAGGGCAACGTAGTGAGGTTCTTTCTAAAACAGAGAAATAAATCAAAGTCACTGCATGAAACCTTGCACAGCAGGTGAGAATAACAGGATTACCTTGATGGACCTTGGACTGGGAAAGGATGCCTCCAAGACAGGAGTGGGGGAGGGAATTTCTCATCCTCTGACATCTTGCTGAAAACTGTTTAATTTAATTTATTTACATAAAGAACAACTTTGGTTTTCTAAAAGATAAATAGTAAAAAAAAAAAAGAAAAAAGTCATGGCTGAGTGATAAACAATATAAATTGAGCTTACTCAAACCAGATGCTATTTGCTAAGCAGTGTTAACTGCTGAGACACTCCACTTCTCTCACTGGCCATTTTCGGGCTTTTCAATTCAATCTAATTCTCTACTATGGCACCTACCCAAGAAAAATGTAGTCAAATGGTATTTGCAAAGTACACTAAGCCTGAACCTGCTATCCTAGAAGACAGAGGGACTCAGAAGCTTCAACCATCTTTGATGATTTTTTGTGCAGCTAGTGATTAATCAGGAGAGCACAAATATTTTGTTCAGTGGTGTAGCCATTGATTGCTAAGGTGGCCATGCTCTGGTACAAGCAAACCAACCAACCAACCAACCAACAAATAAATAAATGAAATAAAACCCTCAACCATGTTTCTATAGCAATCGTTATGAAGCTTGATGAGAGAGCAATAAAAAAAAGTACATGTACATAAAAGTTAGAAGGAGGTGAAGTAGGGAATAAGACCTGGTTCAGAAGAAGTGTGAGGAGTTAAGAAAAGTAATAAAGCGTAATCAAAATGAATCTGATCAGAAAACACACACACGTGTCTGTGTGTGTGTTTGAAAATATCATATTGGAATATATATGATTAACATATGATAATCAAAAGCATAAAAACCTACTCAGATATTTTTTAATGAAAAATGGAATGTGGGAATTAATACAGGATCTTTATAGTTATTTTTCTTTTTAATGAATGCTCAGTTGATTTCATGAAATAAAATTTCTTAAAAGAAATGATAGCCAGTGTCACCAACTTTCTCCTAAACTGTAGCAGGCTATGGTTGCACATGATCTCTCCTGAAATGCCTCTTCCTTATTGTGGTAGTCCTGAACTTCCTTTACTAATATCCTAAACTCAACAGCAGCAACAATATGAGAAATACTGCATTCAGGAGTGTGTATCACATTATTTATATTCCAAATTCTGTGAGTTGCTGAGCTCAGTAATTATAAGTTCTCTATACAAACGTAAACACTAAGATATATTTTCCTGCTTGAACTCTGCACTTAATTTTATGCCTTGAGGCACATTTGTAAGTTGCTATTTGCCACTCTCTGTTTTTTTATTGCTGTCTCAAGAGATCTCCATTGGCATAATGGGAATGTCATAATCAAATTCATCAACAAAGGCCAATGGGGGAATGGCAGAACAAGATAGAACTGTAATGTTCTCTTAAAGTTGTGTCCAAATCTAAGAAGCCTGTGGCTGCTGAGTATTTCTCAATGTAACACTGGCATCAAATCCATGAATCTAGAGTGTATCTTTACCTCCTCTTGCCAAGTTCAATTTTGAACCTGAGAAGGGTTGCAAGAGCCAGCTTTTTATTTTAATATCATGACCTAGAGATTTTATGAACACTCTTCTCACATCCAGCTAGTGGGACACATGTCAAGCACATGGCCACTGCTAGCTGCAGGAATTTGAAGTTGTGTGGCAGGTAAGTAGCAACCGAAGGAAAATCTCTATGGCTCTCTAATTAAAGGATGAAGAGAAAAATGGAAAGGGGAAAGCAAAAAGAACAAAGAAAAAAATTCTTTTAATTGACTTAACCCACTATTCTCTGGCTTCATTGCAAGTGAGTCTGCCTTTAAAAGCCTGGATCTGGACTTGATATAATATTGGGTCCACCAAGGTATTTATGTTCTTATACAACCTTGAAAACATTTACATACATACATAGATGCATATACTTTGTGTCTCTACATATGTTTGCATATGTGTGTATGTACTTGTTTCATACATATTTATTTGCTTAAAAACAATCAACCAACATAGACCCAATTCAAAAAGTGAAGAGAGCTCTAACATAGAGATCTAATTTAAAGATAAATTAAATTATTCTAATTCATATGCAATTATATGTAATAATATAATATTTTATAATATATTAGCTAGAGTATGCTCCTACTATTCCCACCTGCTGTTCAAGGTCTCATGCAGTGGTCCTGATTTGTTTCTTTTTATCAGAACTCTTTTTCAGACAGAGACACACTTTTTTGCTCTGGCTGTCTAGGAACTCACAGAGATAAGCATATATAAGGCATATATGCTTATTTGCTTAAGAATAATTGACTATCTTAGAGTCATTTCAAAAGGGGAGGAGAACTCTAACCTGAAGTTCTAAGCCAAAGATGCTGTGGAAACTTGGAATTGACTTAGCCCACAATTCTCTAACTTCAGCTCCAGTGACTCTGCATTCAGAACCTGTGTTGATACTTGACAAAATATTTGGTTCCCTAACATATTTGTATTAGAATACTACTCTGAAAGAATACACTGACACACATGCACACACACACACACACACACACACACACATACACGATTGTGAGTCATTCTATGCTTTTGCAATAACAATTATCCTCTTTTCAGTTGAATTGTCTCATTTGACTACATAGGCACCTGTATTTGTATCCCTAACACCCACTTAAGATCTGGCATGGGGCACAAGCTTATTTTTCCAAAGCTGGAAAGGCAGAAACAGGAGGATCCTGGGGTTTGGAGAGCTCCAAATTTAGGGAAAGACCCCATTTCTCTCTTACATACACAAAAGGTGGGGAATAATTAAGGAAAGCACCCAACATCAGCCTCCCATCTCTTTAAACATGTACATATATAAGTTGTCTTACCTTCATATACATATGTATACTTATAAGCATGTAGACAGACAATATACATATGTGCATTAATGTGAAAACATGAATTTAATTTGTTTAAGTTCTAGTGTATATTTAAGCTATGACTATGATGACAGAAATATCAAGTGCTTAAACTATTTTCCTCCCATGCTAAATTAACAAGCATTATAATTTTGTATTTATTTGAATTTTTGCAATATTACTTTTTATTTTTCTTCTTTTGCCTCATGTATAAAAATTTTAAATCCATTGATATCATATATTGATTTTTTATCTTATAAAAAGCTTAACTTAGAGGAAACTTATTTAGTAAGCATAATCATTAGTTGGCACACTTAAATCCAAGAATTTTAACTACTTTTTAGTCAAATGTCAAATTTAAGGGAAAGGGAGAAATTAACTTTATTAAATGTATATCTTGGCATCCATAAGCCTCATGTGTCAACTGCAGTTATCTCTTTGGAGAGTTTGACAGAGAGAGGCTTTTAGTTTTTCACTGAATGAGGTGGAGTGGAAAGTTTCCCTTGATTAATTAAGGTGCAGGCAAAGTTATGACAGCTTGAGGGATTACTTAAGGTTACCAGGCCCCTCATATGGTCATGTGTGATTTGGAGCACTTGGGACTTGATGAAGGCAGATTATGTTTCCTGAGGTCTAGGGTGGGACCTGAGATGATGACTTTTTATAAACCTGTCAAGCAATGCTGGTGCTCCTAGAGCACAAGCTGGACTTTGAGTAAGGATATGATAAATGTTTCTGGATAATTAGATGGTCTCTCCCAAAGCACCTTCTTCATCTTACATAAATAATGATTCCTGCATGCATATAGAAAACCAGTATTTATTGACTGTTCACTATGTTGTGGACAATTTTTAAGTGTTGAAACAAAACCATCAATAAAATAAGTGAAAGCTACTGTTCTCACAGGTATCATGTTCAGGTGTGTGAGAAGAACAGAGAACATCAGAACTGGAGAACAGCAAAGATTGCACAAATAATCCAATTAGTGTTAAACACCCTTAACATCAGGAAGCCTGGAGAGGTGGGCTCAGTGGTTAAGAGTACTGGATACTCTTGCAGAGAACCCAAGTTATGTTTTTAGCACCCATGTCTGGTAGCTCACAACCATTTGTAACTCCAACCAGGGAGTTGGACACCCTCTCTGATCTCTGCAGGCACCGACAAACATGTATATGCGGAGATAAGCTTGTAAATTGTTTATAATAAATTAAAAATAGTAAGCCATTTTCTCACAAATATAGCAGTCCTGGGTGAAAAAGAAATACTAGGTATCTCTTGGATTTTTACACTAACTAATACCAAGTTATTTATTCTGACATATATCATAGTATCATATTAAGTGATCTTAATGGAGTTATCAGAATTTTATCCCAAATCCTAATAAACAAACTGAAATAAATGCATAGTTAGCCAAAAAGCAATCTAAACCTCATGGCCTCAAAGGCAAGCCTGAATGTAAATGTGTGATCCAGCCCCGGTCCATCATCATTTCTTATGCTAAGTGTCACAGGAATAACTTGGGAGACCTTCACCAAAATCAAGTGAGAGAACTTTTGCAGAGAAGATAACAAAGAGGAGGAGAGCTCCAACCTGAAAAATGCCAAGATACTATGTGAAGGGACAAACTATAGGGCAGCTTAGTATTCATGCCAAAATAAAATTAATTCATGTAGAGGAATGGAGATCACGCCACTGGCAAGTGTAACTGCTTGCTATGTGTGATGGAGTAGAGGTTCTCCAGACAAACACAGAAGTTACAAAACTTGTAAAAGTATTTTCACAGTTTACGGGAACCAGAGCAATCTATTTGCCATATTAGATAGCTGAACTATTTATTAGACTTCTGTAGTCAAAACTTTTCTGATACTGGTACTTCACTGAACATTCCATGAAATGATGAAAATATACACATATACAGTAGACATAGTGGGCTATAAATTCCTATGTGAAGATGCAAATGTACAGTAGATATGGTGGACATTAAATGAATATGTGCCAATGCAAATCTATAGTACAAATCGTGGGCATTAAATGCCTATGTGCAGAAGCAAATATACAGTAGACATGGCGGGCATTAAGCCAACTAACCAGCCCTAAACATTCTTTAGGTTTTCTGGTCTGGTTTGTTTGTTTTGTTTGTATGTTTGTTTGTTTTTAATTATGTATACAATATTCTGTCTGCGTGTATGCCTGCAGGCGAGAAGAAGCAACCAGACCTCATTACAGATGGTTGTGAGCCACCATGTGGTTGCTGGGAATTGAGGAATTGAACTCAGGACCTTTGGAAGAGCAGGCAATGCTCCTAACCGCTGAGGCATCTCTCCAGCCCTTCTGGTCTGGTTTTAATTAACTTTGTTTTTCTTTCTTTCCTTCTTTCTTTCTTTCTTTCTTTCTTTCTTTCTTTCTTTCTTTCTTTCTTTTTTTTTTGAGAAAAGGTCGAGTTATGTTTCATTGCCCAGTCTGGAACTCATTATGTACACCAAGGTGACCTTGAACTTATAGCAATCCTCCTGCTTCTCTCTCCCAAGCGCTAGGATTACAGGTGTGCACCTCCATGTCCGGATTTTCTGGGATTTTTGAAATCCTCACAAGATGAATTACCAACACACAATAGTAACGTGCTTTTAATCCATTTGGTATCCCTAGAAGTAAAAAGTTGTCAGGGAACATAGAAGTAGGTCAAATGAAAAGTTAGAAATACATATGGCATTTCTGCCTGATATCTCTAGCTCTGGATTCCACCCTATCTACAGTTTCAACTGTAGCAGGGGTTGGTTATAAATCTCCATGACATAAACACTCTACCATATTGCTCTCTGTTCAAAGGCCAGCGAGAGTATCGATCTAGAAATACCCCCATCTTCAAACTGTGAAAGACATACATGAAATTGTTCAATTTTCCAGCTTCCATGAGAGGTCAATTCATTTCTTGCTGAGCATACTCCATTTTAGGGTCTAATTTGCCCACACACCTTCCTTTTTGCTTTCTCCATCCCACAATCTTCCCTCTTTTTCTCCCCCTCTCTTCTCTTCTTCTTGTTTAACAAATGAGATTAACTTGGTTATTTGATATGCCCTTTTCCTTCACATTTGCATTAAAAGCAGTACTTTCTCACCATTTTGCACAAGTACAGTTATCTGAGAAAGCATTGAAGTTATCACAGATGTTCTGTACATAGAAATGAATTAAAAATAAGGCCTAATGCATAATTATTTATTTTTTTGGTTTTTGTCCTTTTTTATATTTGCCAATTATTATAAAAATAACAATTTCAAAAGCCTTGGGTATAAATCAGGCAAACTCCTTGATGAGTAGATGATTGTGTATTCCATGGATGCACATACTAGCCAGTGGGAAAAAGACACAGCCATCTAATCTCCCTGGTCCTCTCTTCTGTGATCATTTATTCCCTCCATATGAAATAAACTATTCTTTCTCTGACACTTCTCTTTTTCAAAGGGAAATGGTACAAGAGGCCCTTCCCTCAGACTGTTAAGAAAAAAGTTTGTCAGGGCTAAATACTGTTCAAGATAATCTTAAATTCTTGAAAAGTTAACAAACAGCACAGGAAAATATACATTCTATTACTGATGTAACAATATATTTTTGTTGTATTGGAAAATAAAGAAATGGGCCCTCAGAGATTTAGGGAAATATTAAACTCAAAAACATCAAATTAACATTTCTTCTGATGTTTAAATAATATAATTATCAATTGCAAGCACAATCATAACGCTATTTATATTTTATAAACTATTGTACTTTACAAATGCTTTTCCATATGTTGTGATGCAATTTTGTCCTCATAAATACCCTTGTGAAGGAGGGTGTGGAGTTATTAATTTCCCTCTTATTCTCAGAGGCAGCCCCAAATCCTCACTGAGTAGATTAAATATGCATAACTTCATTTTTCATTCCCTGGCTGATTCCAGAGTCAATATTGTAATATTGCTAAAAGAAGTTGCTTCCTTAAAATAAGGCCACTGTGATACATAGAGAATATTTATAAGGTAATAAGCAAGTATTTTTATGAAGGTGATCCCAAGTCATATAAAATCTGCACACATCATCTTTATTACATAACTTTGATTATCAGAAAGGAAATGTTTCAACCAGGTACCTGAGAATTTTTTCCGCACCATATATACTTTTATTAAAATAAATTTCCATTTGTGTGAGTGTGTGTGCCTGTTAGCCATTTACTGTTTGCCTGTGAGATTAGAGCATAGAGGATTCATGAGTGTTTGCCTCCCATGTGAAAAACTTTCAAAAGATGGTAGCAGAAGCTACATGGAAATTATGACCCAGCAAGGCTTAAGATGGAAGGTGGATATCAGGGGAAGGCCATGACATTCATTAACCATATCAGGCTTAGAGTGAAGAAAGCAGTAAGCCCATTGATGTTCAGGTCAAATGATGACAAAACAAACCACGAGAAAATTAAAAATACACCAGCCTTGCAAGGAGTATGGTTATAAATTTTCTTTCCAGGATGAACTTGTCAAAAAAGGAGAAGGAACACAAGTCAAACAAAGATGTTTGAGTGTTGCATATTAGCCACCCATTTTCCTCTGGTATTTTTCGTAATGTAATATCACTCAATGATAATATTCATTTGGGACATTTATTTTCTATGTGAATGTACAGTGCACCAATCAGCCCAGACAGATATTTGGGATTCCTTTTTCAGCTACTATAATAAAAGGGTAAAAGAAGATGGCATTATTTTTTCCTAGTCTCTTTATTTAGCCTATTGTATTCACAACATTGTACACTGCAATATACAATCAAGTTTTGTATGATTATCTATGTAATATTGTGAAAATTATTCAATATAAGCATTTTATATTCTTAGGCAATAGAAGAGAAAATGGTCAATATATGCCGCCATGTCTGTTCTCTTGATAAAGCCTAATCAAAAGCAAACCTTTAATGCCTAAGAGTGAAAATACCTTAGTTTCATTGGCTGTATACATGTACTGGAAAAGAATGTAAAATGTAGCCACCCCACAGCTTTTTCCTTTTGGTAGCTAATAACTGGAATACAAGTCACATTTGAAGATTTAATTTAAATGGTAATATAATACTGCTGTGGGTTTGTCTAGGCTCTTCTATCAAAGGAGGTCTAACCATGCTGGAAGTGTGTGGACAGAATCTTCCAATGGACGGTGGTCCTGGACTGAACACAAAGAAGAAAATGAGCTGAACACTGGCATTGATCTTTCTCTGCTTTTTGACTGCAGATAAAATGAAATTGCCTATTGTGGCTTCCGTGCTTGACTGTCGCTCTGGGAGCCAGCATAAGACTTCTTTCTTCAGTTACTTTTGTCAGGTATTTAGTCACATCAAGAAGAAAAACAATACACTGAGGAAATTATTTCACATTTGTCCATTTACCCATTACAAGAAAGTGTTGCTAATAATCCATATAGGTATATATGATCATATAGCCATATATATCCACATATATGGATCCATATCTCACATACACATACACATGCATGTGCATGCACACACATGCATACATATTTGCCTTGAAGTTATAGAATTGTGAATAAGCAAGTCATGTAAAAAGAAGAATAGGGTATATTAATTAATTGCTTATGTGAAATCTCTTTGTAGAGAACACAGAAGTTCTATGGTGAACAAGTGGAGGTCAAAGGACAACCCCAAGTGGGTCTTCACCTTCCACCTTGTTTGAGACAGGGTTTCTTCATTGTTTGTTGCTGTGAACTCTAAGCTAGCTTGTCCATGTGCTTCCTGAAATTCTCCTGTCTTGCTTTCTGTCTCACTGAAAGGAATGCTGGTCCACATGCTACTGCATTTTGCTTTATGTAGGTTGTAAGATTTAAATGAGGCACTTATGTTTTCATAAAAAGTGCATAATCCACTGAGACTTCTCTCCAGTCTAAAAAAGGAATTGGTATTAGAAGTAAATCAAGAAGCAGATTTATCTAAATACCCATTCCCTTCAAGTATTTGATTTAAGGACATGTGTAGCATACATAGAGGAATAGAAGACAAGGAAAATTTGAAGATTATTCCCGCTGCAATTCTTTGAAAAAATGTCAACACAATATGTGGAGATAGCTGACAAAGCACCAGCTGCAGCCCCTGTTATTGCTCTTTGTAGCCTGTAATAAGAAGCTGCATTGGGCTAATGATCTCTTACTCCTGGTGGTGAGGAATAATCTTCTACCCTGGTATATTGCCAAAATTCCTTTCCTAATCTCATGGCTAGTATTGTATGTCAGCTTAAATATATCTTGAATCAACTAAAGGATATCCACTTGGGACTGAAATGATAGACTCTTAATGGCATTATGTAAAGCAGAAAGACCAACATTAAATGTATATGGCACCTTCTGTTAGCAGTATGGATGAGAGAACATGGAGAAAGAAAACAGATTTTTGTTTGCTAATTTTCATTCCACTAACAAATTCATCGATCTTGTTGTGGTCACTACTTATTCCATCATTGATATCTTTAATATCCCTTCATGGCATCTTTGATACCAACATAGATTGAAGACCCACAGATTTCTAGGAATCCTCACATTTTATAGCAAGATTGAGACTGCTGAGATGAACGCTCTTGTGGACTGTGAAGTTACTTGATTCTCAGGCTCTACATTATGGCGGGGCAACCACTGTTGAACTGCCAAAACCTTATGATGTACTCAATATATCTCCTTTCAGTATATGCTTGTTTTTCTAGTGAACTCTGGCTGATATGCTAGTCTCTAGAAATAAAATTGTTGACTTCATTGAATAGAGAAAGAAAATATCAACACTAAAACATATAGAACCTATACTACATGAACTGTTGTCTCCAATAGAAAGCTCTATGAATCCTATAACTGCTAATATGCCCACAAAACAGTGATCTTTGTTTTATAAGTCACTCCCTAAAATCAGAAAGCAGATTGGTCTAACTTATTTTCCTCCCTTTAAAAGAAAATGTCAAACAAACACAGCAGCACTATCACCCATATGAAGAGAAGCAAATCTAGACTTGTCACCACTTATTTGCACCACATTGGGCTCAAATTTATTTTACCTTATTCAGATCTGGAAGGCAGGGGATAAACTAGTATCCTTGAAAGAGGTCAGAAATATCTATACCAAAAAAGAAGAAGAGAACTTTAAATCGCTTGATATAATCCATTTTAATTACTCCAGAATAAATGATATGCACTCTGCTTCATAAATGTGGTTCACAAAGTCACCATGCTGAAAAGGGTGAAATGGAAGGGAAGAAAAGTAAAGTCCTATGACTAAAAGGCCATGTCCAAATACAAAATAATGATAGGGAAGGGTTTTTTAGAAATTGAGATAATAAGATTTGTTGTTGTGTATTTATAGAATGTTTGTTTTTAAGTTTTCTTTATTTCTTTGTATTTACCCAAATGTGTTAACTCTGTGTATAGCAACTTTATAAAATGGGAAATTTAAAGGGTTGGATAAAAATAATGATCATGATATAATGAATTGAAGAGAATTATACAATCATATCATATAATGAGACTCCAAAGCTGGTGATTCTATTAATAAAAATTTTGTTCCTTTATTTTTATTTATGTATATATGTATATGTTGCAAATGTGTGTATGTCTTTTTATGACATACATGCAGTACTAACACATAAAAGAAGACAGTGTCAGATACCTTGGAACTAGAACTATAGTTATGAACTGCCATGGGGGAGCTGGAAATTGAACCCAGGTCCTGTATAAGAAAAGTCAGTGCTTGTAACTGCTGAGATGTCTCTCTAGGCAAGGGACTTTACAATTCTTTTCTTTTCTAAGGTTAATTTTTAATATTTATTCATGTGGACCTGTATATTTATGCTAATGTAAGTGCTGGTGAAAGCCAGAAGAGGGAGATTTATTCCCAGGAACTGACATTGTAGACAGTTTTGAACTGCTATGTGGGTGCAAGATATCAAACTCAGATCCTCTGCAAGAGTTGCCAGTGCCCTTAACCACTGAGCCATCTCCCCAGCCCTTATGCTTCCATTCTTAGTTTATGTCAACTTTTCAAAGCTAGATTAGGGCCTGGAAAGATGACTTGATGAATAAGAATATTTCTGTGTATTTCAGAGGACCTCACTTCAGTTCTTTGCATCTACATCAGGAGCTCAAAACTGCCTATAACTCCAGCTCCAAGGAATACAATGCCATCTTCTATCCTCTGTGGAGACCTGCATGAATGTGCATATACATACAGACAGACACACACATTAAAATAGTAAGATAAATCTTTTAATTAAAATGGTACAAATTTCACAAAAAGGATTTCTACCATTATACATATTTTGAGTCTAAATTCTGCTTCCAAGAGAAGGTAAACACAACTGAAAGATAATTAATAGCAACATTTATTTATGTTGGCAAAACATTTTAGTTGTCTTTAAATAGAATTAAGTTGTAGTTCATAATTTCTGTTGTGTAAGGCCAAGCAGGAGCTACCATTTTATATAGGTTACAAGTTTTCTCAAAGTGATTGACCTCAATTAATCTAGGTGACTAGGGACATAAGGAAAAGAATTACAAAGACAGTTCTTCAAAATGTTTTGTTTCATTAAATTTCTAAGAAGGCTGACAAGATGGCTTAACCAGTAAAGAAACTCACCACACAAACCAGGTGACTAAAGTTTCAGCCCCAAACCAGGGAAATATACAATGTACAATCAGTTCCCCAAAATTGTCCTCTGACCCCCTCGAGCATATTATGGTACATGCCCCACTCCAGCACTAATAAAATAAAATGTAAAAACTAATCTTGAAACATTCCTATATAGGTACGGCCTCCTAAATTTTGAGTCTCTTCCATCTGACTATCCTTGATGGCATTTTATCTGTCCATTTTAGCGTAAATGTTCATTTCATTTTGCTTTGTATGAGACAAGCATTCTAAAAATAATCTTAGGATATGTATAAACATTTTTTCATAAAAATATAATTTTAACAGTGAGAAACAAGACATCACTCCACAATAACAAATTCAAGAGAATAGTAAAAGAGAGATGGCTTGTTACTTATGATTCTGTACATGCAAGTGTCAGCCCAGATGAAAAAGCAAAAAGAAAACAGGTGGGCCAATTTGATGTAAAACAGCAGTTTTAATTTTGACATTATCTATTCAGGTTTTGCTGACTCCTTCATCCTTCATTGCCTGGGTTTTCCAGCAAATCACAATCTTTCTTGTGCCTAGTATTGTGCCTTCCCTAAATCCTTCATCCATTTGATTCAATACATAGACCCTTGTCTAATATATATCTGGAGACTTAAGGATACCTCTATTTTTAGATATGTGGGCTCAGTCACATAACAGATTACACAGCAAGTTTTTAAGCTTGGAGTGAATTGAGAGTACCTGGAAAAAGAGATGTCAGCTTCCAACTAGGGAACATAGGGTTCTCAAGTCTATTTTTCATATATGGTTCTTTGATGAATGTTAAACACACTAAAAATGGACCAAAAATAATTTTCTTACACTAACATGGGAGATGGAGAAAGAAAACATTCATACACTAGCTATCTTGGAGTACATGGTGACTAACAAGACACCCTGTCTCAAACAAAGACAAAAATGAAGACTAACTCCCAGTGTTGTATTCTTCTCTCCACACACAGGCAGATGTGCACCTACTCACATTCACAGTACAATCATGTACACACACACAATTTAAACAGTATTTATTTCTGTATTCACCATAATCCCCAGCTGCTAAAGAAGAGAAACCTTAATGATTAATTCTTCTTTAATCAATGCCTATAAACTGAGTTCATCTTTGCTGTCTCTAAGCAGCTAAACTGTGTTTTGGTACACTCACGCTTGTAGTTCTCTCTTCAGCTAGTTTTAACCCTTCTATATCATTGTGAAGTCCAGTATGAATTACCCAACTCAGTTCTCTGCCGTAGCCCTTTCTTTATGCTGAACTTGGAACATATCTGAAACTGTGAGAAGATACAAGGCCCCTCCCTACATCCCAAACCCTCCGCATGGCCTCATCTTCTGTCACTCTCTGTATCTATTGCTTTGCCAGATGATATGAGTAATCCACCATCCAGCATAGAGAATGTGCCAGAAAGGAGGGACTGCCTCACTGGTAGGCCAGCTTAGTGAGTAGATGGCTTCTTAGGTTTTGGACCAGAATTTTTTTTCAGAAGAAATGTGTGGTAGTAACATGCATAGAGGATGAGGAGGGCAGCAACATTCCCTAGGTTGAAGTATAAAAATTGGGCACACATACAGATCACCCCTTGAATACTTATCCTAGAGAGTCTCTCCAGATATGGATCCTCACCACAAAGTTTTGACAGTTTATAATAATTGTTTCCAGAACTGTAAATATTCCAGATGTGTCAAGGCTCCTAATGTTTAAACAAGTGGCAAAGCCTCCGTGTTCCCAATATAGCCAGCATTCATAAATCAAAATCCTAAACTAAAAACATTCTGTAGAACAAAGAGCAAAAATGAGCTTCTGAGTTTTATGTACCCAAATCACAAAATAATAAAAACATGAGTCTTTTTAGCCATTAAGGAAATGAGCACATTGTTCAAAAAATGCATTACTGAATAATTGGCTTTAACAAAAATGGAATGCAATTGGTTTTATATAACTTTTTTCTGAATTTTCATTTCTGTTAATTGTGTGTATCTGTGTGCATGTTTGTGCAAATTAATGCAGTGATCACGTGAGCCAACAGAGGGGAGCAGAGTCCCCTAGAGTTGCAGTTATAGGTGGTTGTGATGCATCTGATACTGATGCTAGAAAGTAAATTTGGGTTATCTGAAAGAGCATTAAATGCTCTTAACACTGAGCCATCATTTTAGCCAAAGAACTTCATGTTTCATGCTCATAGTCCATGTTAACTTTGCACGTGTGTGTGTCACACACACACACACACACACGTATATTCCATAAAAGCAGACAAACAATTTGAATTAACCAATGCCAATTTCTTTGCTTTAATTTGAATCCAAATGCAGGCTGCCACATCTTTCAAATGTGATTAATGTGACTTTTATACAATTGCATTGGCATAATTTAGCAATGGTGTGTTTAAAGGCTGATGATTCAAGTCACTCTTGTATATGAACAGTGTGATATTACACAATCAAGACAGGGTAACTTTGAAAAATAATAACTTAATTAATTTTACCCACAGTTTATGACAGTGAAGGCAAGAAACAGAGGCATTGATCCTGCTCTAATTGGCTGGCACTTTGCTTTTGATCACTCCACCTGAAGGTGATAGAGATACCCTTTCATTTTTGCTGACCTGTCAATACATTTTCAGAGTGTTGCAAATTGCTCAAGGGCATTTGACATCACATAAGATGATGAGAAAATATCTTACATGTAGCTGCAATGTTGTCATAACTCTGAAGGACCCAGAATTTAAAAGGCAATGAGCATATTAAATGTCTCAGACAGGAATTTGCATTGCAGGGCCTCTCAAAATTGGCAAATACTTCTTGTAAATGATTCCCAAAATGAAGCCCACAATACATGCCTTCTTCTCATGTTATTGTTTGCCTTACCTTCTCTTGCCCTCCCTCCCATCCCTTGTTTTATCCCTTCCCACTCCCTCTCTTTTCCTCTTTCCTTATGCTTGCTTTGTGTATGGCTCCTATCAAGGCCTAGGTTATGTTTACAATTAAAAATTTCCCCACCTACAAATATACCCCTGCTCTGATGAACAGGGAATCTGCTTTGATTATTACTTCTTTGTGCACTTTAGTGGCTTTCACTAGCACCTCTTACTTAGTAACTTTCTGTTGGTACTTCCTTCATGGACAACTTCCTTGTTGAACTTGGTGCTCATTCCATTATCCATTTTGTTTCATGAACTCTTTGTTTCTATGGTCGCCATCCTGTCATTGCCAATTGCCAGTCTCTGGTCTCATTACCTGCCTTTATAAGAGAATGGTGTCAGGAAACAAAGAGAGAAAATAGAACAAAACGTACAATTGTAACATTTTCATGCCATGTTATTGTTAAGGGAGGGGGCATATTGCAGTAGACCTTTGTAGAAATCTGCATAACTAAAGGGATTACTGAAGCTTGTGTGATGAGGTCAATGAAGTCTCAAGTGGCATTCCCCAAGTTTAATTTGACATAGAGGTGTGGAAGAGATGAAGACAAGAAGTTGCTGAAAGGAATAAGACCAGTGTGAAGCAACTGTACCTGAGAGGTAGAGGCTTTAACTTTCTCACCTTTTGAGAAAACGCACTGTGTATGCCATACCCAGAGCATTGGCAAAATGTGCAATGAATTTACAAGTGATGCCTGGATTTTCCTCAGGTGCATTTGCCTTGACTCTTATTTTTGTATCATCAAAAAATGGTAGTTTCTTGAGATTTCTCTCCAGTGATTTAATTTGCACATGCGTACTTACCACTACTGAGTGTTCCAGCTATTCATTCCTGTGAATATGACTTGGTTTTCTGTCCATCTGCATGAGAATACTTTTTCTCCCACATTTTAAGCTTTTGATAAAGCTTAAATAATGAGAGTATGCTATCTGTTGAAGACTTGTGATATGTTCTTCATTTTTCTAGGAAAGACATATGCTCCTACTTTGAGGATTTAATTATGACTTATCAGGGACTGGAACGATGGATAAGTAAGTATTCTGCTTTTGTGGAGAAACCAAGACTGATTCTAAGCACCCACATAAGGTAGCTCAGAATAGCCTATAATGCCAGTTCCAGGATATCTGATATCCTCTCTTGATCACTCACATGTACATATGCACAGGTAGTCACAGACACAAGCACAATTAAAAATAAGATCAAATATAAAGAATAAGCTGGATGTCTTTATACGTATATATAATATGATCAAAGTTTTGTGCTTCATCTTGCTCAGTGTCTGGCCTTTGAAAAATTAAGGGTCAGAAGATAGCGCAGAAAACAGAAACACTTGATTTTTAAGTCTGCCAATCTAAATGCAATCTCCAGATCCCACCACTGAAGGAGGGAACCAACTTCTTTATCCTCCGAACTCCATACAGTGTGGCATGGCATGAGTGCATGTCTGCATCCTCTCCCCTACACGTATAGACATAATACACAATAATAAATATGGCATTTTCAAAATTTGAACACAAAATGAAAGGCTCTCTACAGAGCTACAAATTCATTATGTTTCAGAATTCATGTTTTACAAATAAAATACATTTAGTTTGCATGTATGCTATAAGACAATTTGTGTTATAATAACAGTAGGTTTCTATGTAAATTATGCAGATTGCATTATAATCATTTGAGATAAATGGATACATACCTTGTTCTCATAATTATTTTACAATATAATGTGTACTTTACAAACAGTGCTACTGAGAAGGAAGCTTAGACACCATCATATCAACACTTTGTTTGGGAAGAGAGAAAAGTACGAATGAAATAAGTTATGTGCCTCCTGTTGGCTGAATTTCTCATTAGTGTAACAGGAAGGAGACTGAGGATTTCCACTCAGACTACTTCAGATTCAGATTAGGTACTCTGCTTTTTATTTTCTTTGGAGATATTCTGTAAATCTTTTCTGAAACATAGGAGACAACATAAAAATTTAGTTGCATTCCACTGTTTAAACATGTCAATAGCATACTAGGTATTTTTGTTTGCATTGTTTTCTCTTCTTTCATTGCTTTATGAATACAAATTTAAAATGTATGCATAAAATAATGAAAGAAGAGAGCTTAGATGTCCAAGAGAAAAGATGCATAAAGAAATTGTGATGTGATATTACAATGGAAGCTTTAAATCATTCATTATAATAAAATCATAAGATTTGTTGTAAAAAGTTGATAGAGTTGAAAATAATTATAATATGTAAAATAAGTCAGATACAGAAAACACAACTTCCATCTTTTCTGTCATAAATGAAATCAAGGTTTAATCATATATAGCAACTCACAATACATGCATGTGCATACATGAATGTATGCATATATGCATGCAGATGAGTGTGTGTGTGTGTGTGTGTGTCTGTATTTGTGAGCAGAACATGAAACATAAAGCAGGCAATAATAGAGAAGAAATAGAGCTTTAAGGGGCACATAGGGGAACTCACATAGCAGGAAATCAGATAGGATGACTATTAGCTAGGAGGAAGGTCACCACCAAGAAGAGGAGAAAGGGTGAAGATGCATCAAGTGAAGGAGATAACAAGAAACAATGTACACAGACTTATGTAGATGAAAATGATGTGCTGAATCCTACAGTCTTATGTGCTGAGAAAAACTAATTAGGACACACTATTTTTAAGATTTGACTATTTTTATTTTTAAGACATTATTTTTAACAAGTTCACTTGCACAAATATGTTAATTGCAATTTGTTCTCTTAGGCTACTGCCTTACACAATATTATTACTATGTGTATGCATGTGTATAACATATTTCCATGTCTCAAGCATTGAGGGAAAAATCGTGTAAGCATTTATATATTAATATCTAGTTAGTAAAACTGCATTACATTTTTTCAGAGATGCAGTATAGAAATTAGAAAAAAACTGTTATTTTATGTAAACAAGGTAATGTTTAACAACATAATTATAAATCAGTTAGTTAATATGTGTATAAGCTTTAGTGTTTTTAAATAGAAAAATAAGGCACAATTTTGGATTTCATGTGGAAATTATTGTATGCTCCAAAATGTTAGTAATACTTTTTGGAACTACAAAAGTGTCTACAAGTAATAAGCACTATAGGTTTAGCAGGGATAAGTACAGGAGAGTAAAGGTCAGCAATTGAACAATGACAAGGGGTTTGTGAGTAAACTCAATAAAATCCAACCGCAAATTCAGATAATATTTCTAAGCAAGTTATGCGATATTTACATAATAATATGCATTATAAATTTCTAGGAGATAGGTAATTTTCTCAGCTTTTCTTCTTGGTAAATTAAGCAGTAAATTTTATTGATAAGAACCATGCATAAATATACAAACATCTATGTAACTTCCTTCTTCAAAGGATTTCATTCCAGTCCAAACCTGAAATGCAATTTCTAGCCTCATAAGTTCCCATCATCGTGTCTTGCTGAGGCTATTTTTTCCCCCAATTCTGAGCTTTCCACTCCTGATATCGTTGTACATGTGTCATCTTGAGAGTGACAGACTTTTATTTTTTCTATCAAGGTAAACAGTAAGTCTTTCATACTTGGTGGGCAGCACAGCATCTCTGCCATATAACCTTTGGCAAAACAGGTACAGTGTACTGACTGCATTTTATTCAGTTTTACTCAGTTTTGTCCTTAAGAGATAAAAAGTGAAGTTGATGGTAGATGGGAAAGAAAGACATTTTTCTCTAACCATGTGTCCCTGGATGGTTGACCATGCTTTGGTGCATGTCCCCTCCCCCAACTCACCGGTGTACGGACAGGAAGAATTAGATTCAGTAGTTTATAAGGCTTTAGCTACAAAACTAAGTAGGAAATGGATTTAGCATGAAATGCTTACAAGGGAGAAGGACTTAGCAAGAGTTTGGGGATGAATATGTTTGAAATACATTGTATGCATTTATAAAATTCTTGAATTATAACTGATTTTTTAAAGATAAATACCAGGCATACCTTTGAGTAAGTTATTTAGTGGAACCTGTTAATATATTTTTAATGAAGGATCTAAATATTACCTTATGTAGAGCATGTCTTTAATCCCAGCACTTGGGAGGCAGAGGCAGGCAGATGTCCATGGATTAGAGGCCACTCTGGTGAAAATAGTAAGTTCTATAACAGCCAAAGCAACAAAGTAAGAACCTTTTTCAATATCACTATCATGAACTAAGTAGTAAACTAAATATACTGTCCTCTACATTTTAGCAGAAATGAAGCTATTGAGAGATGAGTGATAATTTTCATTCTTTACCTTAGATTTTCAAATTCCATTTTGTGATTTTTCTGCTGCTGCCATTTCTCTGACTATTCTTATTTTGAGTGCTCACAAGTATCTTGTAGTCAGTAACTATGGTTTTGCAGTCACACAGAAATATTTCCATGTCCTAAATGGAATCTTCAACCTTTCACCATAAATATCATTCAATTATTCCTTGCCTGGACAAAATCTGGTTCTCTCAACCACTGAATCCCAGCACTTAGACTTAGCTATTTTACAACCCCTTCACATTCTGATGGAAGCCTCTGAATAGAAAACCCTGCACACTTTGCCCCTGTGCATTGCCACAATTTCTAGTGCTGGGCATGGCTAGCACTTTTGTAGATTTTGTCAGTGGCTATGATTCTAAGTTTCCTGATTTTCTTGTTTCAGTTTACATCTGTGTCATACTGGGACACTCTGGCCTTGAAATTTAACATAATCCTATCAGTGCATTGCATGTCATGGGCTCTCTACACATATAACAAAGTCAGAAGCAAATGCTGATCATTTTACTTTTCCCTTTAAATTGTTCTTCATCTTTCTTATTTAATAATTCTAGATATTACTTACAGTATCATATTGAATAAAGATGGAGAAAGAGGACAGCCTTGGAGAACAATGGTTCTTAAATAAAGATTTCCTAGGTTCCCCACAATGACACAATGACTCTTTAGTATACACATCTTGACTTAGAGAATTATTTCCATATGTTGATCTTCATATATAGATTTTACTATTTCTTTCTGTACTTGAAAAAGATAAGAACTGTTGTCAAAGGTATAAAGAAAATATTATATAATGGTAAAACTATAAATTATATTCTCATTGAAATTAGCAACAAAACTCCTGTCTGAGAAGCTCGGGAACCATCATGTGACAGGAGGTGGATAGGTCATTAAGAGCCAGAGGAAAGGGGGACTAGAATAATACAAAGCTGTGGACATCACCAGATCACCACATGTATGAAGTCACAACAGCTATGGTCACATGAACAAGACCTGCACAAAACTCAGCCAGTCAACTTTCGAGCATGGAGTGAGAAGGGGTTCATCAAGCATCATTCCTATCTATTAGATTTTGAGATGTGTAGTCACTTTATAAAGAGTTAGCCGTCTTTAATGGTGTGGCTCCTACTTGGTACACTGTATTTTGGTAGAAGGATCCACACTAAATTTATGGGGATTTTATAAGGGGAGTAGAAATTAGATTCAGTGGGTTATGAATAGACAGACAAATAAGTAAAAAGGGAGGACATGAAACTGCGTAGGGCAGTATAGGGTAGATTTGGGAAGAGTTAAAAGAAGAATCTAAGGTAAATATAACAAAGATATATTGTATGTATATATATATATATAACATTCTAACAGATTTAATATAGTAAAAATGAATAGTAACTGACATATAATTATATTTTGAAACAATAAATATAATGACCTCACTGTAAATGGAGGCTTTTTGTCCCACTGCTCCCACAGTAGTTTTTAAGATAGGAAATTTCTATTAATTATAAATGTTTGTCCAATAGCTCATGCTTATTACTAACTATTTCTTACATTTAAATTAATTCATTTCTATTAATCCATGTATTGTCTTGTGGCTCTGGCTTTCATAGTCCACTGGCACATTACTTCTTGGGAAATGACTGGCATTTCCCTGACTCTGCCCTTCTTTCTCCTGATTTCAGTTTGGCTTTTCTGCATAGCCTTTTTCTGCCTGAATATAGGCCAAATAAGCTTTATTTATCAATCAGTGATAGCAACATATATTTACAGCATACAGAAACAACATTTTAGTATCATAGAAAAAAATAAACACTTAGACATCATTCACAGCTTCCATGATGAGGAAGTATACTATAATAACCCCTTAAATTATAATTAAATTAGAAGATCTTGTTCTTTGCAACACTATAGATTAATCTGGAAGTCATTATTCTGGTTAAACACTACAGACACTCACACACATAAGACAGAGTGTGAGAGAGAGAAACAAAGAGAGGGGGGCACTAGTCTAAATTTTATCGGTATGAAAGATATTTAAGAAAGAAAGCAAGTATAAAAATGGAATAACTGCTAATAAAGTCAATAATTGAAGAAAATTTTATCCATATTTTATTTCATCATGCAAGCTGAGTAAGTGCATCAAAATCTCAAAGTTGTTGGTAGTGAATATCTGATTCCCCACAGTATTCCTTTTGTATTCCTCGTGATCCTTCACATGCAGAGAGAAGTGGGAAGACTGAGGCACAATTGTGTTCTTTTATACTTAGGAGTTTGATATGGAAGGATGAATTGTGGAAATAAATGCAGTACCTACTACATTGTAGGACTTTTAACAGTTAAAAAAGTGATTCAGTTTATTTCTCATAAAATTAATATGCGTATAGTGATTTAAACATGCCTAATAACAATTACATAAAAATAAAAGCTATGTGTCTGAGTGTCACTCAAAAAATTTTAGGGTCTAAAACCATGAATCAGTATATTAAAGGGCTTGCATTCAAGCCTAGGGTTCTGAATTTAATAACGATCACCCATGGACTGGAAAGTGATAACCTACTCCTCTGACTTCCACAATGGAGTTTCACTATGTACACATACAAACAAAAGAGAGACACACACATGTAATTATTTTAATTTGAAAAGCACACTATAGGTTGTGCAATATGTACATACTATTTGCAGAGAGAATGCAAAGATTGCTCCCCAGAGCCCACTGGCCAAAAAGCTTTGTAAATAGTATTGTGAAATATTTCTTGTTAATTCTTTTGTTTAGTTATTTTACATCCTTAAAAATTGCTTACTTTAATTTATTGCTTCATTTGGTTGAAATTTTTTGAATTCCCAGTTCAAACATTCTTAAAGAAATTAACAATAAGATTTGTGTTTGATACCTATGTTACCAATCATAGTGAACTCAAAGGAAGCATGCTTGGGCTCTAAACAACCATTTCTAAATTGGTGGGAAAATTGGACAAACATTAAATTTGCAAAGGAATCAGAATCTATTTAAAAGATTAAATATTATAGAACTTTGAAAATGAAACCAATTTTTAAGACATTGAAGACTATTTATCATCTGTATCACTCATATCCTGAAACAATATTAAAGTAATGATAAAATAGTTGTGTTAATTCAAATGCTTTAGTTGCAATAGTGTACAACATATTTCATTGGGATTAGGTAAGCCCACCAATGATCTAGTTCTCACAATATTATCAATAAAGACTTTATTATCCTGAACAAACTATGTAAATTATTATGGGGTCTAATAATCCATTGGTCTTTCTTGCTAGTAATGGGTCTTTCCATTGACATGTTCTGACTATTTAATTACTAGCCACAATTTGAAAATAATAAGAATGAAATATTAATTACATTCAACATAAAGTACACTGAAAATTAAGTGGGTATAAAGTTCAAATAACAATGATAATGGTAGTCATATATAGAAAAATAAAAGAAAATTATGTAGGAGGGTCATCTGTTATGTATTACTTTCATTGGTTAATAAAGAAACTGCCTTGGCCTTTTGATAGACCAGCCCTTAGGTGGGTAGAGTAGACAG
>LOEQ01006592.1:0-26102 GCA_001685075.1 Bramus lutescens | reverse complement strand
TCTTGTTGACCATGTCCTTTGTTTTACAGAAGCTTTTCAGTTTCAGGAGGTCCTGTTTATTAACTGTTTCTCTCAGTGTCTGTGCTGCTGGGGTTCTATTTAGGAAGTAGTCTTGTGTGCTAATGCATTCAGGTGTACTTCCCACTTTCTATTCTATAAGGTCCTGTGTGGCTGGCTTTATGTTGAGGTCTTTGATTTATTTGGACTTTAGTTTTGTGCATGGTGATAGATATGGGTCTATTTCCATTTTCTACATGTTGATATCCAGTTATGTCAGCACCATTGGTTAAATATGCTTTCTATTTCCTTGTCTTTTAATTTTCATGGTACCATCATTCACTGTTATCACGTATTAAGCCCCAACACTCTCGATATGTTTTTGCAATGTTTGCAGTGTTCATTCTCAAAGGCCTCAAATTAGTTTCTACAAAGCAAGCCGGAATGTGAGGTCAGGCAAAGAGGGCATGGAGAAAACAGCCAGATATGCAGAGCCTTTGACCTGACCTGGCTCGAGGAAAGATTCTATGGTTTATACTTGGAAAGGGAAATCAAAGGGGGAGTTGCTTGTTGAATAATAACTATATTTATTAGTGAAAGTGGTGGTCAATGACTTTATGGTGTCTTAGAGAGCTAGGGTTATTAGTAGTGAGCATCCTTTGAGGACTTATTAATATCAGTAAATGGGGACCTGTGTGGATCCCTCTGAAACTCTTAATGGTCAGGGACAATTTCAAGTTCTTTTTCTGTGATATTATTGAAGAGCATTGAGGCTCAGTTTTAAAGATAAAATCATTCAATTTAATTTTCTGCATCACAATATAAGTATTACATGAAGCCTATACTCCTCTTACTATTTCCTGCTGACAGTTTTCCAGGTTGTTTTCTTGTAAACTCTTCTGAATTAGTGGTTTTCAGTTTTTCATGTCCAAAGCTGAAGTGTGTCTTTGCTTTCATTCTGAAAGTTCACTGGCTTATTTTTTGTTTCATCTTATTTTGCTACCTACTCTTTCTTAAATATTCCATTTAGGAACTATCAGAATTATTTTTGTGAATGGATAATAAATTTTATGTGAGCATCATCACACATGACTAAAAGAAATTTGTAAAATGATTGTTTTCAAGGCTAGAGAGTTTGCTTGGCTTATTGATTAAGAGCTTGCACAGTTCTTTCAAATGTCCCATGTTCCGGTCCTTGCACCTGCATCAAGCAGCCCACTACTGCCAGCTCCAAACAATTGAACACTCTCTTAAGTATCCATGAACATCTGTATTCATGTGAATGTACTCACACACAGATAAACGCAATTACATACAACTGAAATTAAAAACAAATCAATAAATAAATACAGCACACTTTTTATTTTCAGAAAACATTAAATAGACAACAGAGAAATCTCATCATTAACTTTCCTATAATTATCTAATATTAATATGGTATCTTGATTTATAATTGGTGAATAACATCATATTATTGTGTTTATATTTTATCTATATAAGCTTAATTTTAACTAATACTTTATGTCTGACCCAAACTCATCACAATACACTAAATTTATCATAACATTAAAACTGCTATGATTTTGTTTTCTTTGAAGACTTTTAAGAGTTTTAAAAAATATATTTTTCAAAGTATTGTCTAATTTTGATACTAACTTTTTGCATGAAATTTATGTCAGCAAAGACTCATATTTATTTACTTTATACATTGGGCCATAATATAACATTATATTACTTATTCTTTTAGCTGCCTACAGTATCTAGTATTAGAAACTCTATTAGTTCATTCCTCTCTCTTTCTCTTTCTCTGTCATTTGCTTCCAACCTCTATAAGCCCCAGAAATCTTCCTTCTTACTTCTTTCTTTGTCAGATTCATAATGTTTGACTTGGCTCTCTTATCCATTTAGTTTAAGCTGGGTCATATGTGTGGCCAGAGAATTAGACTAATCCATTAGAGCCTGGTGGAGTCTCCAGTGGGAATACAACTGAAGCAATAGCACCCGTTCTCCCTGAATTTATCAGTAGGAAATAAAACAGCAGTGAGCATTATGACATCTCAATTCCTCTCTTCTCCACCCATGCCTGACTGTTGATGGCAGACCCAAGGCATTCCTCTTCAGTTTGTGAGCATTTCTTAATGCAACGGTTGCTTGCCCAAAAGGCATTCTCAGGCCTTCTCCTGGTACACCAATTCCTATGTTCTTAATGCATTCTCCTCCTTCAGTTGTCCCTGATCTTGAGAGGTGGTGACATAAATGATTTGTATAGGCCTGAGAACACAACCACCACTTGTTCTCAGCATCTTGTGCAGCCATGAGTCTCTACACTCACTGGAGTTCATTGAAAAAGACTGTGACATTGACAATTGTTTAAAAGTATTAACATATAAGTTTAGAATGATTCAATCCACATAAATATTCCCACTGTACTGCTAATGATATTACTCTTTCTGTACAGGTAGCTCCATAGTTAAGAACACTTGCTACTCTTCTAGGAATCTCAAATTGTGTTCCCAGAATCCACTTTGGATAACTTATAACCACTTCTAACTCCAGTTCCAGAGGGAATCCAGCGACCTTTTCTGGCCTCCTCTATCACCTGCACACACATAGCATACACACATAAATACAAAAACATGGCTAAAAATTATATATATAAACTAATTTTATATTATATTTAAAATTTAATTTGTAATCAAATTTTAGAATGCATTCTTAGTTTCTAGATCTTGAAGATGTTCACTTCATGAAGATATTCCTAGTTCAGGCCCACAAATCAAAGATTGCTCTAGAAGTCCAAGTTCTGCCTTATTTGGAGAATTGCGTGGAATCAAAGGTCTAAGAGGTGAGTTCTCTGTAACTCTTGCAGGCACATGGTCTGACCCTTCTTCAGGTAATAGAGTGTCAACGCCTGCATACTCACATCTATAAATATCCTTATCTATAAACGTTATCATTGTATTTCAATACCGAGTGAAACATGAGATGTTCTGATGTGTGCGTTCATCATCATGTATCACTCCAGCATTCTGTGGGATTCCTGATTTCACTCTCTGTCATTGTTTAGGTTTTAAAAAACAAAAATGTGTGTGTGTGTGTGTGTGTGTGTGTTATGAATTTGTAGATCTAAGGACACAAAAGAAGAAAAATCTTTATTAACAATACAGTAATGGTTATGTGTATTCCTATGATCCGGAGTCTTATTTTCTTTCCTCTCATTTGCAAATTCACTTAAGGTCACCAGCTATCCCTGTATCTTCATTAGGCTTTTTTTTCTCATAACTTTGTAATACACTAAGTAATTATTTTTAAACCACCGTTTCAGGGCTCAGTAGTTTAGAATGAGTTCAGTTTTCACCACTCTATTGGGTGACTCTTAGCTTTCTGTAACTGCAGCGCCAGGGTATTTTTCACCATTTCCTGGTATCTATGGACACTGTGCTCACAAGTACATGCATAGATAGAGATTCACCAAATACACATAACTAAACACAAATGATTTATTTTACAAATTATGAAATTTGTGTAGTATTTTATGCTGGTTTTTAATGTAGGAACATGTTTAGTGTTTCTTGTTTCCTTTAGGAATACTTTTTTAAATATTGTTTTGCTACTTCTTTCTACTCCAATTAGAAGTATGTGCTTCTGAAATATTTGGACTTACAGGGCTCTATTTTCTAAAAACTGATGATTTCGGGTTTCTTTTCCTTAGTTCATTTTAAAAAATTTCATCATTTTTCTGACATATGAAACATTCTAAAGTGTTTGTTGAAGAATTAACGACTGATAATAACTAAGCAGTTTTCTTTATTTTTGAAAGTTTTCTACACTCACACACAGTCTAATGATTATATTCCCCCATTATTATTTCCTTCATTTTTCCCCTCTGAACCTTTTTTATTTCCTAGTACCTCTGTGCTGATATCATAAGAGAAACTAACATCTCATTTTCCATCAACCATTATCAGTCATTTGCTGTTCAAGAAGGGATGTGCTCTCATGGGCATCTCCACTTTGCCCTCTGAAAAACTGGAGGGAGCAATCTTGGGCACGTACCGACAGTTGCTGTGTGTCCATGGTTGAAACCTCAATATCGCAGCAGCTGGGCTTGGTGGCACTCTTATCTTGTCTCTAACATTTCTTCTTTCATGGTCCTTCATGGGTGGGTCTGTTGAGAGTGATGCAGACGTCTGTTTACTATGCACTCACTGATCATTGTCTGCATCTTGACAAACCTTTTCTGTATGTTAACTGTTACTGTTTTCAGGGATCCCCTCTCCCCCAGGCTGAGCACCTCACTGTTCTATGGGTATGAACATAAATAATTAGAAGATAATATTATAACGTGTTAATTTAAGAAAACAATAGTAAATACTATGTTATTTTGAGCTCATATACCTTTCCGTCATAAACTTTGAGCAAGTTAATAGATAGTATTAGATGTGCATTTCCTACTGTAGAGATAGTTTCAAATTCAATGAAAAAATGGTTGGTTTTCCCAGACACAGTCATCCCAAGTAGTAGTCGATGAGAAATAATAATAGTGATGATTATGGTAATTAAAATCATGAATATTACCTCTAAAAACTAAAACTTAATTCATATTTTTGTTGTTTTCTCCAGCAATCCCTCACCCCAAAACACAAATACAAAAAACTTGGTATCTGGATCAAAGACCAGTCTCTGGTGGCATTTAGGTGTAAGATGATGTAGAGAATGCTGTTTATTTTCCTATTATGTTAATTTGTAAGGTGTAACCCTAAGTTTATATTGGTTTTTATTTGCTTGGTGCTCAAATAATAGAGAAAATCATGGAGTGAAGAGAGATTCAAGACATGCAAGTGGGAGACTTAAAGAGTCCCTCTGAGAGACGAGCTCCAAAGCTGCTATCATGTTTAATAACATGTCATGATCATTCCAGCCATTTCCACCTGAGGCCAAGAGACATTTGCACCGCTAATATTTTACAAATATGTTTCTTTAAGGGATAATATTCTCAAGTCTCAAAACACACACCAGATATTGAATTCTCCAAGAACTCCTAATTGGACTCTTGAGTATAAAAATTCTATCTATTTTTAAAGGACATTTGTATTTTAGCAGCAAATATTTTTGCAATAAAAAACATATTAATTATAAGAAAGATGCCTGTGCCAAAACCCTGAGTAACCACCCATAAATGGGCCTGCAACTACTCCACAATAATATGCCTAACAAGCTTACCTGATAAAGAGCTGATGGTGAAAAATGATAATGATAAAATGCACATGTGGAAACACTGTAAAAATAAAAAGCATTAAAATTCTTCAGCATAACTTTGCATATTAACTATGAAAATTCATAAATATTCAATCAAAGTATACCAAATGTAGTATATTACATGAATATCAAAGCTGTTTTTCAGCCAAAAAGAGACCTAGATCCATAATTTTATTGAATACTTCATAAAGCTTTATTTAACTAGATTTTATTCTCTTTGTGTGAGTCTCTTGAATGAACACATGCACAATTTAAACATGTATTCATAAACACCATTTCTGCTTTCAATGTTAATAACTTCTCTTGTTTTCATTTTTAGTTTTAAAATTGTATTTTAGTATATATTGTATACTAATGGTGTTTGTGCTCAGGAGGGGCATGTGCATGTTGATGTCAGAGACAAACTTGCAGGAGTAGGTTCTCTCCTTGTATTATGTAGATTCTGAAGATTGAATTCAGATCCTAAGGCTTGTCAGCAATTGATTTTATCCAACGAGCCATCTCTCAGACCTCACCAACTTTTACACTAACATCCATCTTGAAAGTAACTCTCAATAAAAACACCCAGTATGAAAGTATGAGTGCTTTATTTTCACACATATTTAAATTTAACGCTTACATTTTTGCTTTAAGTAATGTGAAAGAAAGTACAGAAAATTAAACTTTCATTGTTTACTCAGTTTTAAAACAATTATTCTTTGAGAATTTCATATATGCATACATTTTGATCAAATCCACACCCACTATCCTTCAACTCTTTCTATATACCCTATGACTTTCCTCTCTTAATTTCATGTACTATTTTTTCAAAGGCAATGAGTCCATGACTGCTACCAAGCTCATGGGTGTAGAGTCATTCGGTGGAACATGGGCAGCCTATTAGGAGACAACTCTGAAGTAAACTAACTTTCCTTCCCTGAGTTGCTAATAACTCTTCTATTGTGTGTCTGTATTATTCAGAGTTCTCTAGAAAAACAAACTAAAAGCACAGACTGAATATATATATATATATAATATTATCTTTATGCATATCAATCATATGCATATGGTCTACTAGAATGGTGGTCCAGTTAGCCAACTAATAATTATCTGTCAATAGAAAGTTCATGAATCCAGTATTTGTTCAGTCCATGAGGCTGGACGTCTCAGTTTTTCATTAGTTACATTGGTATCCCAAATAAACATGGTCTTCAACCAGTAAAGGAATGGACATGACAGCCCATATGAGGATAAGCATGCCAGCAGCAAGCACTTCCTTCTTCCATATCTTTTTTATATTTTGATGATAATGAGTTACTATTTTTATTAACTAAAATTTGTATGTATTTTACATGCCAATCACAGTTTTCCCCTCCCTCCTCTCCTCCCAATCCCCCCTCCAATCTACTTGTTTCCTATCTACTACTTCTCAGTTTCTACTCAGAAAATGGCAGGAATCCCATGAGGTCAACAAAGCAAGGCCCATCAAGTAGAGGCAGGACCAAGCTACTTGCCCTGCTACAACGCTGGACTAGGCAATCCAGCATGGGGAATAGAATCCCCAAAGTTAGCTCAAGTGCTAAGTACAGGTCCTCATCCCATTGCTAGGAGTAAAACAAACGGGCCAAGCTACACAATTGTTTCACACATGTAGAGAGTTTAGGCCAGTCCCATGCAGGCTCCCTAGCCAATGAGCTCAGGTTATCTGTCTCTGTGGGTTCTCCTACCAAGACCTTGACTCCCAAAGCTCTTACAATTCCTCCTCCCTCTCTTAAACAGGACTCCCAAAGCTTGACCCAATGCTTGGCTGTGGATCTCTGCATTTGCTTCCATAAGTTACTGGATAAAGGCTCTCTGATGAAAATTAGTGTGATCACCAATCAGATTGCAGATGACCTGTTTAGGCAACTTCTCCACTATTGCTAGGTGTCTTCTCTGGGGTCACCTATGTGGATTTCTGGGAGTTTCCCTGACTCCAGGTTTCTCCCTAACCCTGTTATGCAACACCTATCAAGACATTTCTTTCATTACTCTTCCCCTCTGTTCCAAATCCAACACACACAAAAAAATCCCTCATGTTTCCACCCTCCATCACTGCCCTCCAACCCCAGTTTAAGAAGAAGATTGATTCTATTTCCCCCTTCTCAGAGAAATCTATGTGTCCCTCTTTGGGCCCTCCTTGTTATTTCCCAGGGGCTATAGATTGTAGCCTGGTTATTATTTACTTTATAACTAATATTCACTTATAAGTGAGCACATAATATGTTTGTCTTTCTGGATCTGGTTAACCTCACTCAGAATGATGCTTTTCTAGTTTCATTCATTTGCCTGCAAAACAAACCTTCTTTTGTCATTTTACATAACAATTCCACTTCCCACTCCCCTCTCTCCTACTATTCCCTCTTCCAACCCTCTACCTCACCCCCCATTCACTCCTCAGAGAGGGTAAAACATGTTGCTCTGTGGAAGGGCCAAGGTCCTTCCTACTATATCTATGCTGAGCAAGTTATCCATCTCAAGAGAATACATTCACCAAAGCCAGTTCAAGTAGTAGGGATAAATCCTGGTGCTACTGCCAGGGGCTCCTCAGTGCCCCAGCCATACAAGTGTCACCCACATTCAGAGGGACCAGTTTGAACCTATGCTGTTCCTTCCCTGTCTGGCTGGAGTTGGTGAGCTCCCATTAGCTCAGGTAAACTGTTTTAGTGGTTGTCCCCATCATGGCCTTGGTCTCTTTGCTCATATTCTCACTCCTCCCACTGTTCAACTGGACATTGGGAGCTCAGCCCAATGCTCCTATGCAGGTCTCTGTTTCCATCAGTTGCTGGATATCGGTTCTGTTGTAATATTTAAGATATTCATTAGTCTGATTATGGGGCAAGGCCAGTTCAGGCACCTGTATTGCTTAGGGTCTTATCTGGGGTCATCCTTGTGGATTCCTGGGAAATTCTCTAGTGCCAGGTTTCTTGCTAGCCCCATAATTTCTTTCTCAATCAAAAATTTGTTCAACTACGCTCATAGCAGCATTATTTGTAATAGCCAAAACCTGGAAAGTATTTGGATGCCCCACAACCAAAGAATGGATAAAGAAAATGTGGCACATTTACACCTTAGAGTACTGCTGAGCAGTAAAAAAATAAAAAATAAAAAAATAAAAAATAAAAAAATAAAAAAAACAATGACATCTTGAAATTTGCATACAAATGGTTGGAATTAGAAAGAACCATCCTGGGTGAGGTAACCCAGACCCAGAAAGATGAACAAGGTGTGTACTCCCTCTTATGTGGATACTAGCTGTAAAGCAAAAGATATTGAGGCTGTAGTTAATGATCCTTGAGAAGCTAAGTAACAAGATGAACCCTAAGTAAAACATACATAGATCCACCTGGAAAGGGGAAATAGACAAGATCGCATGACAAAATTGGGAGCATGCTGATGGGGAAAGTATGGAGGGCAGAAGGGGAATACTAGGGGCAAGGAGAGTGGGGTGGAGATCTTGAGAGAATTGGATAGTCGAGATGGAGGAAGGACAAAGATGAGAGCAAGAAAAGAGATATTTTGATTGAGGTCATTGTTCTTTTCATAGATAAGTAATAATTCATTGTCAAAATACCATATTTTCTATATCTATTCTTTGTTTGAGGGGAACCTAGGATGTTTCCAGGCTCTAGTTATTGTGAATAATGCTGTTTTTAACATAGTTGTGCAAATGTCCTTGTGGTATGATTGAACATCTTGTGGATATATGCCCAATTTTGATATAGCTAGGTTTTGAGGTAGATTGTTTCCTAACTTTTTGAGAAACTGCCATATCAATTTCCAAAGTGACTGTACAAGTTTGCACTTCCACTTACCAGTGGAGGAATATTCTCCTCACATACTCTCTAACATAAGTTGTGATTAGTGACAAGTATAATATGGTATCTCAGAGTCATTTTGATTTTCATTTTTCTGGTGGCTAATGATGTTAAACAATTTTGAGTTTATTTTGGCCATTTGAGATTCGTCTGTGGAGAAATTCTCTGTTATAATCGACACCCAATTTCTGGATTATTTGGAATTTTGATGTCTAGTTTCTTTACTTCTTTATGTATTTTAGAGAAGAACCCTCTGTCAGATGTAGAGTTAGTGAAGACCTTTTTCAATTCTGTAGGCTTATGTTTTGTCCGACTGATGTTGTCCTTTGCCTTACAAAAGATGTTTGATTTCAGGAGGTCCCTTCATTAATTGTCAGTCTCACTGCCTGTGGTACTGTTGTTATATTCAGGAAGTAGTCTCCTGTGTCAACGTGTTCAAGACTACTTCCCATTATCTCTTCTATGAGGTTCAGTATAACTGGATTTATGTTGAGGTTTTGGATCCACTTGTACTTAAGTTTTGTGCCGAGCAATTGACATGGATATATTAGCATTCTTCTACATGCCAACATCCAGTCATGCAAACACAACTTGTCAAAGATTCTTTGTTTTTTTTTTTCCCCCCAATGGTATAATTTTGGCTTCTATGTCAAAAATCAAGTGTTCATAGGTTTGTGGATTTACATCAAGGCCTTTGATTAGATTCCACTGATCCACATGTCTGTTTTTATTCCAAGACCAAGCTGTTTTTATTACATAGCTTTATTAGTGGAGTTTGAAGTCATAGATGGTGATATTTCCAGAAGTTTCTGCATACAGTATTGTTTTAGCGTCCCTACCCTACCCTACCCTACCCTACCCTAGGTTTGTATTTTTTTTAATTTGTCCATGTGAAAATGAGTATTGTTCTTTTGGGGTCTGTGAAATATTGTGTTAGGATTTTGATAGGGAATGCATTGAATCCATGGATTGTTTTTGGTAAGATTGCCAGTTTTACTATATTAATCCTACTGATTTATGAGCATGGGAAATCCTTCTATTTTCTGATATCTTATTAAATTTCTTTCTTCAGAGACTAATGTTCTTGTCATACAGGTCTTTCATATTTTGGTTAGAGTTACCATGCATATTTTATATTGTTTGTGGCTATTATAAAGGGTGTTGTTTCCCTGATTTCTTCCTCAGACCATTGACCATTTGAATATAGGAGGGCTACTGATTTTTTTTAAGTTAATCTTGTATCCAGCCACATCACTGAAGGATTTTTATTATGGGTAGAAGTTCCCTGGTCGAATTTTGGGGTTCCTTATGTATATTATCATATCATATGTAAATGGCAAAAGTTTGACTTCCTCTTTTCCGGGCTGCCACCAGGAGGTATGGCAGATTTAAGGTAGATCTTCTAATCTTCCATGACTTGGATTCAGGGTGGTCTTCCCACTTCAAATAATTAAATCTTTAAAAATCCTTGTATTTATACCCAGACACTTGGATTTTAATTAATTCCATCTGTTGTCAAGTTGATAAGCAAAAATAGGCTTTGTAAGGTATAGCTTCATTTTTAATGTATCCTGGTTCTAAACTTTACTTGACTTTTCTACCCATTATCATTGACTTTTTAATGATTTTGCGTACTTCATAGATTCCATGTAAACTGTAAATTCTCTGCGAACTTTCATAAGTGAATCATTCAGTTTTATCAGCAGCCAAGTTCTAATCATCAGGATCATCTGATTTTTTTTCCAAATTCTGTGTTCATTTCCACTTCTTTGTGCAAATGTATGAAGGGAAATGAGGTTTTCAAAGAAACACTTCTCTCCAGTTCCTTGGTAGACTAGACGTCTCCACTTCATAATCTCACCTTTCACAACAATGATCAAAGAACTATAAAGTGGATAGGGGATAATTGGTTCAGTACAAAAATAACTGGGAGAAAGTCCTTAGGGATTGTCAGATGATAGCACTCAGGAAGTGTTGAAACAGAAGAGTTAAGTTCTCTGACATAGTTCCTCCAGTTGGCAATTTAAAACCTGTTCTATATTCTCTCTGAATGATGTCATGACTCTTTAGGGAGGTCAGCAGGGAAATATGGATAGTGTCCTACTCACTTGTAACATCTGTTTTGAGGAATCTACATTTCCACTTTTCAGATTGTGATAGCCAAAGAGCTGATAAGAAGCAATATCAGGGAGGGAAGGTTTATTTTGACTGAATGTGGGAGGGAGTACTTATTGTCCAATGGGGCTAGGAAGTCATGACAGTTATTCACATTGTATCCACAATCAGAAATCAGAGAGAAAATGCTAGCTTTCTCCAGTCCCCCAGCCATGGAATGGTTCTAACCATGTTTAGAGTGAGGTTTCCTATGTTAGTTAACTTAATCTAGAAAAATTTTATGAGCATGCCCAGAGGCTTGTCTCTTCAGACATTCTAAATCCTGTCAAGTTGATAGTATTAACCATAATACTAAGTAAAATGATTGGTCTGCCATGCTTGGTGGGAGTCAAGTCACACAGAGAAGCAAGGTACATCTCTCTGCAAAAGTCACAGGGTACAAACCAAGTAATCCTAATTGCTGGACATTCTAGTGAATGAACCTTTAGTGTTATCTCCCATCTTTTGAATGTCCAGCTATAGTTCTTCACCTTACTGAATAGGGGATGCAAGCATCTGCTCTTAATTTATCTTAATGTCGATTTCCAGAATCAGAAATAGCAATAAATGAGGTAGAGTTTGAGTTGCTAAATATTGATTTATTTATTTCAAAGTAATAACATACTTAGACAATTCTATTCCTCTATGGAATACTCTGTGAAAGTTCTATTAAACACACAGCAAGACATGATGTTTGAGAGAAGGGTAAGTGCACCTACGTGTCCCTGGAATTCTGTTCTGGGATGAACAGAATGATTCACAAAGAACTTCCCTAATGTTTCATTATGGGAGTACACAAGGGTGGCAAATGAGCGGCAGTGAGTAAGAAGTTTGGGCCTAGAAGTTGAGAGGACAAACTAATCTTACCAGCTATTTCTTGATGTCATTCAGGATGGACACTCAGTGAAGTGCTGCTTCCTGTCTGTTTTGTGTGCATCTTCACTCTTGGTCATAATGCGACTCTTTGCAAGTCTCTCATACCTCAGTACATGTTCAACAGAGAGGCAAGCAATGGCCCTAATGCACCTACACATCTATATAACAAAGGAATAGAACTGTGTGTGCAGACGGCTATGATACTGTAATCATCTGCAAGAATACACCTCTGCTGTACTCAGCCCCTGAAGTCCCGTGCCTGAAAAGGGCACTGAAAACATAGCTGGTTTATTAATATTTGCAAAATATTACTGCACTGCTGTATTGAGGGTGTACTTGGAAAGAAAGAGCAATCATAAGACTTCAAGGGTTTCTTTCCAAAGATGATATGAGTGATGATCTTACATAAGGAAGGTCACAGAGAAAAAGTCTCACTTTATCATGAAAACAAACTCTAAAATGGTAGATTGATTGAGTCTCTTCTAGGGATAGTTGGTCACTCTTTTCTGCTTTATTTCATAACCACTGTGAAAATTTGTACAGTTAGTGTTTCAGGATATGTTTTTATGGTTTGCAAATTGTGGCTTATTTTCTCTCTGCTAGGTCTGCTATCTTATGATGCAATATTGTAACCTTAACATGGCCTTCATGTATCTCTTCAAATATGTTAAAACTTTTATTAAAATAATTTTACAAAGAAGACTTCTCCTGTCAATGCCCTTCTAATGTGGTCTATGTTTTTATGGGGTTCCATTCATAAGGTTTTACATTTTTATTTTTGAGTTTTGGGCTTTACAAAATGGATAACTATGAATAAATGTGCTGGTTTTAATCTAAAACTTCAGAAATGAAAAACAATATTACCTACTAGAATGTTTTTGCAACATCCTTATATGTTTGTACATTTTAAGTGAACAGAAAATTATGTTTTAAAAATAATTGACATATTATCCCAAGCTGTAATAAAATTTTTTGAGTTATCATTTTCCAAGAAATTTTTGTTTTAACCTAAAATCCAATTGCTCAGAAGCCTGTATCCAAAATGTTTTTGTTTTGTTTCATTTCTCATAAAACAAAAGTATCATGGCATGTCTAATTATCATGTGATAAGCCATGTCAGATTTCATTTTTCACTTATTTCATTCTCTGCACCATTAAATGAGTATGCAATAGATCTGAAAGTTTCTCTTTCCTTTTCATTTGGGTTCAGTTGACATGGGAAGGTAAGAGGCAGTTCAGGAAATCCTGAATCTATCCAAATCCTTGAACGACAAATGCTTCTGCTCTTAAAGAGTGTAAAAAAGTTTGCAAATTTGCTCGTTCATGTATAAGAGGTTTTAGTCTTCTTGTGAGGGGTTCTGTGACAGTCTGTCATTCAGGACACTGTTAGTGTGTGTTTATTGAGTATAATGAAAACTTGTAGTAGTTTATTTTGACATAAGAGTTATATAAATGTTTGAAGATTTGAAACTACACTCAGTAGTTTTATTACACTTCTTGTGTTTATTAAAAATACGTGATTGTTGTGATTTGGGCAGCTATGTCTAAAGACATATAATTTTACTCATGTTCTCAGAACACTGAAAAGTAACAACACAAAATGTCACTGTGTTTATGTTTATAAACTGATACACATGCATACAGATACACAAATACTTTCAAGAACAAACACAAAAACTTATTAACAAAATAGGGAGAGGAAAAGTGAATGAAATATGAGACCACTTTATTGAAGATTTTATTTATGTGTGTGTAGGTCAGTGCATGTCTTAATTACATTCTTATTGCAGTGATAAGACTCCATAATCAAGACAATTGTGACAGTTTGAAAGAGGATGACCTACACAAGCAGTTAGCTCTGTTTGTCTCTCTGTCTCCGTCTCTCTCTCTCAATCTCATTCATGTGAATCAGATGTGAGCTCTAGCTACTGCTCCAGCACCATGGCTACCTGCCTTCTGTCATGCTTTGCATCATGATGGTTATGGTCTCTAACCCTCTAGAATCATGAGTACCAAAATAAATGTTTTCTTTTGTAAGTTGCTTTCCTCATGATGACTGGCCACAGCAACAGAAAAGTAGCTATGACAGGGTCTCAAGTAAGGACTTTAAATATTCTGCAAAGCAGGTTATAAATAGATGTGCTGTCATAGTTACTTTACAGTACTGTTTAAAAAGCATCCACTTAAAACAAAACATTCTGCGTATTTTTCAAAGAATCTAAGATAAAGGAATTGGCAATGAACTGCTGACTTGAACCCAAAATTGGGACCATATTAGCCATCAAGAGAGTCTGCTTTGTCCTTTGAAGGTCTGAAGTTCCACAATGACTTTCCTTTCTAGCTATTGATGCATTTTAATACAAGGCTGATTTATGCATATTGGTAATCTACAACATTGTCTGGACATGCTCCTCAATTATTTCAGGTGACTTTTGTAGAAAAGTTTTTACATAATCTGTATCAGCAGTTGTAGATTCAAGTTTCACTTTTACATCATAGATACAGCTTCATTTAAAAAATATTATTACCCAAACTCTAGCAGTTGTTGTAAATTTACCCTTTTCAACTTCATCACCTTCATGGAACTGAAGAGTTCATACACTCTAAATGTGGTTTTGTTTGGCATGAGTGTTGTGCTTGCTTGGATCTATCTGGAATTCCAATGGTTCATCTTCATTGTCAGCTTAAAAACACATGAAATAACCTAGGAGATGCTCCTGTGGAATTTTCCAGGTAGGTGAAATTGAAGAGGGATGACCCGCTTTACAATAGACTGAATAAAATGAAGACAAGATCTTGGGAGCCTTGAAAGTACCAGCATTTGTTTCTCTGCCTCCTGACTGCTAATTCAGTGTGATAGCTGCCTCACACTCTTGCTGTCGTGATGGAGAATAGCTTCAAATAGTAAGGCAAAGCAGATCTTCAGACCATTATGGTGTGTTTGCTAGGTATGCTGTCACAGCAGCAAGAAAAGTGATTGATATGGGGACCAACTCAATATTCTCTGAAATCAGCAATAAGACTGCTTTGCCATGCTATCACTCCAGTACTCACTAAAGCTGCTCTTCATTTTTCTTCATGATTTTTCCTTTGTAGTCACAATTTGACTAACCATTTGGCAGAAAGACTGTGTGCTGTTTCTCACAACATTCTGCATACTTTGTTAGCTTCCTCTCTCTACTTCTTGATGATGTGTAAGAAAGGTGAGGTTTTTTCCTTATTCCTGGAATACATAATGCTCATTGCTTTGCTAATATTAATAGTACTATGTATTTAGAATTAGGGGAGCAAAGACTAGCCAATTAGTATACGTTTTTGGATTATGTACAATCTTCTATATAAATATAAGTTATCAAACCTAGGAAGTCATAAGAGCAACATAAAGATGACAAACTGATAAAACAGTAATAAAAAGCTTTTAAATACTGGGAAAAAAGACATTGACACACAGACATGAACTTGGTAGGATTTTTGAAACATGATGTAATAGGTTGCTGAATTCAGAGTGGACACAAAACTTCAATATATGGAAAATATAGTATCTGCAAAATTAAATAAGGTGACTCAAAATAAAATCAGGCATGTCAATAAGTAGGCATTATGAAAGTAGCATACACTGATTATCTGAAATATGAACATCCTGGGAACTTGAGTATCACATGAGAACTAATAAAAATACATGTTCTTGAGATACTCAAGGCATACTAATTCAGAATCTGAGGAAGAAATCCAACCATACATCTGCGTATGGATAAGGCCTTCAGGTGATGTGGCGCTGCGGGAGAATTGTCTGTATTCTGTCAATCATATTTTAAAGAAACGCTGATTGGCCAGGCAGGAAGTATAGGTGGGTCAACCAGCAGACAGGAAGTAAAAGCGGGGCAATGAGAACAGGGGCATGTTGGAAAGGAGGAAGTCATTCCTCTCACTCCTGCACAGATCACCAAAGAAGCAGGATGTAATCTACCCAGCTAAGAAAGGTACCGAGCCATGTGGCTAACATAGATAAAAACAATGGGTTAATATACGCTACAAGAGCTAATAAGTAGCCTAAGCTAATGGGCCAATCAGTTTTATAACTCAAGGAGATCTTTGTGTGATTTTCTTTGGGGCTTGACAGCTGTAGGGTACCAGGTGGGACAGAAATCCCAACAAACAGGCCCCTCATGTTACAATGTGGCTGAACAATTTGTTTGAGAGACAGAACTACAGTTGTACATGGAATGACTTGCATTTGACTACAATACTGTTATCAAGTATTTTCTTCATTATGTTCAGTGTTCATGTAGTTTATTTTTATCTCCTATTAACTTCTGGTCTGAACATAAATTTATGTGTCAGCTTCTACAAAATGTTGGCAATTTAGAATACTAGTTTAATTATTATTAGGTTTTGTAAAATACTTATTTCTTTAAATGCAAAGAAAACTGTAGGATAAAATCAATTTATACATAAATAATGATATTATGTGATGGAGAAATGGTTTAGAGGTTATGAGAGATTGCTGCTTTTGGAAAGAATCCAGGTTCAGCTCTCAACACTCACAAAGTAGCTCAAAACCACATGCAAATGCAGCTCCAAGGGCTCTGATGCCCACCTCTGGCCTCTTTGGCCATCTATAACTATACACACACAAATACAAATAAAATGAATATTTAGAAATTGAAGACATTTCATTACATTTAATATAGAAACCTTGAATTATTGATAATTAAGGAATACTAAGTTTGAAAAATTACTTATTATTATTATGTGTGTGTCTGCATGTATGTAAGGTGGCTTCTATATGCATTAAATCATAGAATTAATTTCTGAAACACAATTGTAAAATAGACAGGAAAATTGTGTGTAAATGAATCCCTAACATTTTTATAGGTTAAATTGATTAAATAAACGTTTATAAATTCAACCAGAGCTCCAGAATGATAAACAGGGTTTGTGTACATGTAATGCATTGGTATGTAAATTATTTTCTGTCTTCCTTATCTGGTGATGCTATTAAGCTTTCTATTGCATTTGTTGTGAGACTTAAATGGGATCACATATGTAAACTTAATTAAAAATTTTCTTCAATGAGGACATCCATGTATAAATAGTACCATTGTTCTAAAGTTATATTGAAGAACATTCACTAAGCTATGTTTCTTAGGTAGATTTAAAGAAGCTATAAAACTCAATGGCCAATGATATGAGGCAGTAGGTAAAAGGGTTTTTTTTTGCCAAGACTTATGACCTTAATTTTTTAATACCTAGAACTTACATAATGGATGTACAGAACTGACTTGATTTTTAGATTTTTATTAACTCCCTGATAATGATTGAGATGTGTTTTGATCATAGTCTCTCAAATTTCATCTTGATCCCCATTACCACTCCTTACTACCAGTCATATCTTGTCCTCTTTCTTTTTTTAATTTGTTTACACCTCCAATTTGTGCTGTGCATGTATTTCCAGGCTTGGAACTAACTACTAGAGTGTAGTTTATCTACCAAGAGACATGCCTTTAAAGACATTTGATTTTCCCTAACCCCAGAATCCATCAACTTTCCATAGCTCTCCAACTAAGGTGGAACCAGATGGTCTGCTTCCTACTCCAAGCTAAAATGTTGACTTGTTTGAACTTATTAGGAAATCACAGCTACTGTGAGTCTTTAGACAAAACTGACATTTGCAAGTTTACCTATGAACTCTACACATCCAAGAATAGGATTTGAGTGCATGTGCATATACACAGAGAGAGAGAGATATACAGATACACAGACACACAGAGATATATAAGAAGATTAGAGATGTTGAAATTTGATAGTTGCTGCACTAGCCTCAAATATTAAAATTAGACACCTTGAGATACAATGACCAATGCTCTGATTATTGGATGTGGTGTGAATATGGAATCCAGTATAACCCTAGGCAAATAGTGTAAATCCAATTTACAGACATTTTTCATCCCCTCTCCATCTCATTTCTTTGATGTGAATTTCTAAAAATTGCTCATTATTTGAATTCTCTTTCAAAGAACATCTGTGAAAATATTGGTTACCTATACAGTATTTGCAAAATAATGAAAAGTAACACCGAGATCTGAGTATCTGAGAGACAGGGATGGTTGCTACAGGGACAAAGCTCACACACTGAACAACTTTACTGTCTCATAGACTACATTTGCACTTAACTCAAAACACCAAGAGGTCAGAGAATAATTCTCATGTTTAAATCTTTTATTTATTTTTTATTTATTTAATGTGTGTGTGTGTGTGTGTGTGTGTGTGAGAGAGAGAGAGAGAGAGACGTCATGTATATGAAGCTCAGAGGACAAGTATTAACTTTCAGGTGTCAGGAGTCTTTTCTGTCCTTCCACCTTGTTGAATCTAGGTCTCTCCTTATTTCTGCCCCTTTCCATTCTGTACTCCAGGTAGGTTGGCCAGGGAGCTTCTTGTCTATTCATCTGTTTCTGTCTCCCAGCTCCAGAGTAGGACATGCTGGCTTGAGAGGTGTGTGCACTACTGCATCTGGCTTTATAAGTTGATTCTGGCAATTGAGCTCAGGCAATCAGATTTTCAATGAAATCACTCTTAACAGCAGAGTCATCTCCTTGACCCTCTGTACACTTTTGAGGAATACTAAGAACAAATGAAATTCATGCACACATTATTTTGTTAAAAATTGCAATGACTGTTCATGTTCTATTAACTTCTCAGGTGGTTATTTCTTAATATCATACACATGGAGAAAAGGTTGAAACATATGAGTTCTGGGAAACACACATTCAGACAGCAACAATAAAGTCCAAGGTTATTCCTCACCTACAGAGTACAGTTTGACAAATACTACTTGTATCATTGTAGAAAATGTTGTTATCTCAGGTAATGGGGTTTTACCAAAAATCACTGGACCTTTTATGTAATAGTTTGTTTCCGGGGTTCTCTTACTCCATTGGCTTTTAAGTAATATGTCATAATTTCAGTAGGCTACGATGTCTTATCTTGACAAATTTGGATAAGGCTTTAATAAGCACAAATCTATGTAAATGTTTTCTCTTGTCCAATTGGTTCCTGTAAGTAAATACACATAAATATAATAGATAAGTTGAAGAGACTATATATTTATTTTGTTTTTCCTAATTATTTATTAACTTTTAATATATTTTTCTTATATTCTTCCTCTTCTCCAAGACCTTCCAGATCCTTTCTTCCTTATCCACCCAAATTTAAGTTCTTTCTCAGTATATATATATGGCAGAATAGCTGAGGAGGATCTATATATATATATAAAACCGAGACTACTCAAACCAAGAATCACAAATAAATAAAATATCACTCAAAATGAATACAGTAAAATCAAACAAAACATGCACACAAGCAAAAAAAAAAAAACTCGAGGAGTCTGTTATTGACTTCCTGAACATGAAACCTACCCTAGAGAGATTGTTATACCCTGTGTCACTCCAATGGATAAAACTGATTTTTCTTCTCCCAGCAGGTATAAATGACAGTTCCATTGTTAACCTTTATCCCAGTGGCTATGTTTTCATTCATTCAATTATCAAAAAATATAACAATATAAGATAAAATAAAAAACTAATAAACTATCACATTTGAATTGGATAAAACAAACAAGCAGAATACAAGAGAATGCACAAGAATCAGACACCTACTAGTTCACACACTCAGAAAACCCATCAAAATATTACACTGGAAGCTATACTAGAAGTGCAGAATACCTGGTGAAGACCTGTTCACACCCTGTCCATCTTGCTACGGACTCTGAATTCATAAAAGCTTTGCTCATGTTGTCTTAGAGGGTCTCATTTTTTGGAGTCCTTCATCCGCTCTGGCTCTTACACCTCTTTTTAAAATGAATATTCCTCCTTTTATTAAAAATAGATTACCATATAGTGTATACTTACTAAAATTTCCCCTCCATCTACTCTTCCTAGATCCTCCTCAGCTATTCTGCCATATGAATCCACTCCATTTCTGTCTCTCATTAGAAGGAAACCAGGATTCTAATAGACAACAGCAAAACATGACAAAATAAAAATAAAATGCATTATGATGAATAAAAACCATCACCTCAAAGTTGGACATGTCCAAACAACAAAAGGACTAGAAGCCCAAGAGAATACCCACTTTTCACACACTGAGAAATCCCATATAAACACTAAACTGGAAGCCATAATACATATACAGAAGAGCTGATACAGACCCATGCAGGTCATGTGTTTGTTGTTTCAGTCTCTGTGAATTTTTATGAGCCTTGCTTTGTTGACTCAGAGGGCCTTGTTCTGGTGTTTTACATCCTCTTCGGCAATTACACTCTTTCTTCCTCCTTTTCCAAGGGGCTCCCTGAGCTTGAAGTGATAGATTTGAGTAAGACATTCCATTTTGGACTGTGTGTTTCAAGTTCTCTGTCTCTGCAGAAAGTGTGGACGTGAGGTTCTGTATTTGTTCCTAATTGCTACAGGAGAAAGCTTCTCTGATGCTGGCTGAAGAAGTACTGTCCTATCTTATTAAGTACTGAGTTCTAGCTTAACCAGCACCAAATAACTACTGGTATAACAGAATATCATTAGGAGTCATTTTTTTTAAAGAACAGTAGTATTTCATTTTACCTTAACTTTCTTAAGTCTTTGGTACTTTGTCATACAAGTCCTGTTGGTTCCATCTCATGGAGTCAATCTTAAGTCAAATCAGACATTAGTGGGTTACTCCCACAAACTTTTTTTTTCTTATATCATTGACTTAACATATTTTGCAGGCAGGAAAGCATTATAAGTCAAAGGTTTCGAGGCTGGGTTCGTGTATAAATTTCTCTTATCACCATCTGTAGATTATCTTTCCATATCAAAGACACTAGAAAATATGAATAAAGGGTCTATAAAGACACCAGCTCAACTTCTCTATGTTCAATTAGTTATTTCAGGTTTGTCTTCAGTAACGGGCCCTTGGTGTAAGTTTGTGGAGAGCAAGCTACGGTCTTAGCAACGTGGATGTTTGAGGGGTTTTGCATAGGACACCTTTGCCCAACAACTCAATTGGATATAACTTAGACCTGGTATTACAATTTTCATTTGGTGATAAGAGATGGTCAGTTGGGACTGTATCTCCCCCATTATTTGGAGACTTTGTTAGAGTCAACTTCATATATTTTAGGAGGTTTCCACAACACTTGGTTTTCATACGTCCCTTCAAAGACCCCCTCCATTTCAGCTGTCTTTTCCTGTATCCTTAATCCTCTTGATATGATCCTCCTGTACCAGACCTCTGTACCCTCACTGCACCCATAAAATCTACTCTATTTCCAATTTCCTGAGAGATCCATTTAATTTCCCTAGTCCTTTCCTCTATGCCTAACATCTCAGGGTCTACAGACAGTAGCTTGGTTATCATTTATCTCACAGCTAATAGTCACAATATTCACATAGAAGAAAAAACATACCTTATTTATCTTCTGAGTCTGGGATACATCATCCATGATGATAATTTTTTTTCTAGTCCCATCCATTTGTCTACAAATTTCATGATATCTTTTTCAGATGGTTAATATTTTGTCATGTAAATGTACCACATTTTCTTCATTCTTTCATTAAGTTATATCTAGTTTGTTTTCAGTTCAGGGTATTAAGAGTAGAGTAGGAATGAACATGGTAGAACAAGTGTCCTTATGATAGAGTGAAGCTTCCTTTGAGTAATTGCACAAGAATAATAAAGCTAGATCTGTAGGTAGTTCTATCCCCATCTTTCTTAGGAACCAAGACAATGCTTTCCACAGTGACTATACAAGTTTGCATTTCACCAGCAATGAATGACTATTCTCCTAATCCCACATCCTTGACATCATAAACTGTCACTTGTGGTAATTATTGATTTTAGCCTTTCTGATGGTTCTAAAATGAAATCTCAATGTAGTTTTGATTTGCATTCCAAATACTAAGGATGTAGAACATTTCTGTGTTTCCCAGTCATTTGTGCTTCCTCTTTTGAGAACTCTCTCTTTAGATTTGTCCCTCCCCTCAGAATAATTTTTTTTCTCTTTTGGAAATTAAAGAATTTTATTTATTTATTTTAACTTTTAAAAATTGATTCTGTTTCTTTCATATGTTGCCTCCACATCATGTCTCCTGATATTACCTACCCATCCACAAATAAAACAAAATAAAATTTAATAGAAGAAAGGGAGCAAAAAGGAAGAAAATGAGAATCTCGTTGCTGAAGCTGCAGTATGATACAGTAAGTCATGCAGTAAACTCTTTTATTGATGGATCTTTTTTTATGTACATGCATCCATCCTAAAGAATCATGGGTCTGGTTTGAGGCCCCAGGGTCTCTCCTACACCACTGGCACTGGGCCCTTGCTGGGACACTTTTTGGACATGCCGTTGCTGCCCTGCTTCATGAAATAGAGATCTTGTAGCCCTGGATCCACAGGTCCCGCCCCTCAACACCCTCATCCCAATGTTCCAGGAGATCTCTGATTGGTGGATATTGGCATGGGCCAACTCATAAACCTAGTTCTGGGCCTGGGTAGGTAGTTTCAGGGCTGATGCAATGACTAGCTCTCCCCTGTCTTCACCACCAGGGTGACTCTCCACCATTGCCCTGGTTAGATCACCCCTTGCAGTGATGAGCAGGGCTATCGAAGTATGTCACTGTGGGGGTGGGCTTGCTTTGAGTTTTATATATGATCAAGATATACCCAATGAAACAGTTTATTTCCTGATTCCTAGAGATGAAGATGTTGGACTCTCAGCTCCTTTTCCAGTATCATGTTTGCCTGCTTGCTGCCATGTAGCACTGTAATAATAATGGACTTGTATTCTCACCTGAAACTAGTTCTAACTCTTTCTGACCACATATCCATATGGACGTCAGGAAAACTGGATGTCACTCAACTATATCAAAGTTAGATACCCAAGCAACTAAACTAAACTCCCTCCAACAACATTTCTACCAACTCCAGATCTTGTATAACATATTCATTAAATACTATTTGAAGTTTAAATTTTTAAAGCTTGAAATATTAGAATGGCCTTTAGTATGTTTTCCTAAATGATAAAAATAATTTAGAAATGATACTGATCTTATTTTTGGTAAAATCACAAATGAGCATTCTGATATGTTCTCTCCTTCATATTTTTGTGAGATTTTATGCTTATCTAGACCTCCTCCTTTTATATTTTTATTAGTTAATTAATGTATTTTACATACCAGCCACAGTTTCCCCTCAATCTTTTCTTACCATTCCCTCCCAACCTCCCTTGTATTTTCCTCATCCCCTCTTCTGCCATCGCCTTTCAAAAGGGGTAACACCTCTCATGGGAGGCAATAAGCATAGCATATCAAGTGGAGGCATCACCAATATTTCCCCCCCTGCATGAAGGCTGAACAAGACACCCCACCATAGGGAATAGGTTCCAGAGAACCAATTCATGTAACAGTGACAGGTCCTGGTCTTTTTCCAGGGACCCAACAAAAGACCAAGTTACAAATCTATCACCCAGATGCAGAAGACCTAGGTTGGTCCCATGCCATCTTCCTAGTTCAGTTCTACTGTTTAAAAGACTCTAATTTCTCACTGGCTTCATAAGGGGTTTATCTCGTTATTCGATATGATTTCTTTCTCCCTGGTAACTATTAATAATTCTCCAGTAAGGCATGCAGCCTAAAAATCATTTACCCCACATATGTGGCAATTTTTGTGGGTAAACATGACCTCTACCATATTCTGAGAATCAGTCTTTCACCACCATGGTAGATAAAAATTCAAATTGGTGATGCTTGGCCAGCAGGTAAAACCATGAACTAAAGTTGGCAGAAAAAAAAAGAAGCATATGGAAGAGTCTCTAAAGCATATTGGCAGATGAAATTATACCTTTAGAAATGGAATATTACATGTGTAGAATTAAAGTAATCTTGGGCTATTATTAAATTCCATAATAGCCATTCAATGTTAATTCTGTATCTGATTTTACATCATTATGGCTAAGGGACAAAACCTTTACAATGTGCTCTTACCAGACCGCTTGCTTCCAGCAATCCTAATGACAAGAGTGACATCAGCTATCATGAAAACCTTCATATTGTTCTAAACCTATTTCTTTCTGTTCCTAGCAGACTAATTGGAAAGGGTCTTTGTTTACAGTTTCCTTATTTTTTTTGATAGCTGTGAAAAGTTTGTGGGATTACTTCTACATTGGAATATGACACATAGGACAACCTTAACCCATGTTCCCTGTGATTATTCTGACCTAAATATCAATACACCCATTTGGCAGAGAATAAACTACTCTATACCTTTTGCAATAATAGCTGCGTTTAGTGTTCATGAAGGTGTATATCAGAGTGCCTTAGATACAAATTCTACTCATATGTGTGGTTGTACTGTAAACTATTGGAAAAAGCCTCATGATGTTGCAGCACTCTGTTGTGTATGAGCATTACTACTTGTTGAAATCAAATGTGTCTCTGAGGGAGAACAGCATGAAGTTTGCAAGCGGGTCTGTAGTACCTTGCAGACATGCTTAGTAAATCTTGCCTTGCTTTAGATCAGCACCTGTACCACCTGAAGTTTCATTTTCTATCCAAAGCACAAACAGACAATATAAGGCAACTGTGAATTTCATATAGTTCATGTTCTTTCCTATTAGTAACAGGAATAAGAAATAACAATATGGCCTTGTTTAAGAAAATAGAAAGTCTTTATTAGACCACTGGTGACTACACTAGGTGACTGTGACCTAAACTCCAATCCTTTCTTAGGGTGAGTTTTAAGTGTTAAAAACAACATGCTGTGTTGACACACTTCAGTTACTTAGAACTATTAGCCAGAAGCAGAACTACAGAAGCAAAAAAATCAAGGTTGATACATTTAGGGATTTTCTCACAACTGTGAAGTTTCATGGATTAGTTCTTTTTTTGTTTGTTTGTTTGTTTTATTTTTGTTTTTGTTTATTGGGTGATGCTGACTTTGTGGTGGGTTTCAAGGCCAGAATGATATTTCAAATATAGTATCAGTTGTGCTAAGGACAGGGATCCTGGGTTGGTGTAGAGACCTGTTACAACATAAGTAAATACATGAATAGATACCACATACACACACACACACACACACACACACACATGCACACAATACAAATACACGTAATCATACAGGAGTGGTCTTCATTATTGAAGAAATTATTTGAACGTGCCAATAGTGCCAACCTGAAGAAACTTTGTATTAAGTTATTGTTTTTTTCCAGCATACACATACACACTTAGCCCAGCATTTCTTTAGAATGCACCTCTGGCAGATCAGACATTATTGATGAAATCTATTTTGAGTAAATGTGTTTAAGAGTTGCATTTAGTCAAAGCACTTAACAAGTCATTCAACCATTGGTCACTGATCAATATCATAATAAGGACCATTAACTAAAAAACTTTCTCATAGGAATAATTTTTAAAATTCATATAAGCAGAAGTAATGTATTATGTGTGTACTAGAAGGAAAATACATTAAATATATATAATTATCCATGCAATGAAAATATTTGAAAGAGTATTTATTTGTGTGGTTGGGAAACATCAAGGGGTAAAAGTACCTGTGGTCACTCCTGATGATGAAATCAACCCCCAGGACCCACTCAGTAGGGGTAGGAAAGATCCAGCTCCTGAAATCTCTCCTTTAACCTCCACTTTTGCATACAAAATGGGGGCATTAAAATTTGCATTATTTATTTTTTGTAATTATTCTTAAATGTATCTGTGAACTTTATATTTTCATTGTGTCCATGAATACCAGTTATAAAAATCAAGAAAAAGAATACTACTCAGTTTAGAAGTCTGTTAATAAATTTGATTTCTGGAAATGCAATAATCATTGTTTTGATTCATTTGAACAGTATTCATTGTGTCATCTGACATATTAGCACATGATATTCATAGTTACAAATGTGGGTGATGATGTTACATTACAAGGCAATTTCAGTCAATAACATT
>LOEQ01006591.1:45956-61489 GCA_001685075.1 Bramus lutescens | reverse complement strand
AGTATAGGCGGGTCAACCAGACAGGAAGTAGAGGCGGGGTGATAAGAACAGGAGAATGCTGGAAAGGAGGAAGCCCATTCCTCCCAATCCTGCCCAGACCACCGAGAAGCAAGATGTAATCTCCCTGGCTGAGAAAGGTACTGAGACATATGGCTAATGTAGATCAGAATAATGGGTTAATACAAGCTACAAGAGCTAATAAGAAGCCTGAGCTAATGGGCCAATCAGTTTATAATCTTATGGAGATCTCTGTGTGGTTTTCTTTGGGGCTTGCCGGCTGTGGGGTACCGGGCGGGACAGACACCCCAACAAGCCTGCCCTCATATTACACCAACTTATATTTTTATTTTGTTGTTGTTATAGTAGTAGTTGCTGTTGGTGTTTTGAGACAGAGTTTCCCTGTGTAGTCCTGACTATCCTGGAACTCACTCTGTAGACCAGGCTGGCTTCAAACTTTGTGATCCACCTGTCTCTGCCTCCCGAGGGCTGTTATTAAAGAGGTGTACCTTCACCGCCAGACTTATGCTTTTACTTTTTAAAAAGTACTTTTATTTTATTGCATGTGGAGGTCACAAAAAAACTTGTGAGAGTCATTCTTGTCTTCCATTCAATTACTGAAGGAGGAGCAAACTCAGGTCATCAGGGTTGGTGGCAATACCTTTACTTGCCTTGTTTTCTCTTGCCCTTTTTTTTTAGGATATTGATTTTGACTTCTTTACTTCCACCCACATGCATTCATTTTCAGTGGCTAGTGAAAATTCAATTTTTCAATTCTCCATGTATTTGTTCATGTGTATGTGTGTGCATGCATGCTTGTGGGGGGGGGTAAGCCAGAGAAGCTGATGTCAGGTGTCTTCCTTAGCTGTTTTCCTCCTTATATTCTGAGACAGGATCTCTCACTGAACCTGGAGCTCACGAGCTCAGCTGGAGTGGCTGGCCAGTGAGCATAGGATTCCATCTCTGCCTCCACTCCTGGGATTATGGGCACGTATATCTGTGTCTGCCTTTTTCACACTGATGCTGGGACCCGAATTCAGATCCTTGTTCTTGCGTCCTCACTGCTCTTTTACAGTCACTAAACAGAACACAGGGACGGTTCCGCCACTGGTCTGCTATTCACTAACAGCAAACTTGGTAAACTTTTGCATGGAAGAAATTACTTAAGAAAAATAACAGCTAATTTTCCCTACATTTCACAGTTAGGTTCCTGCTGAAAATTAGTGGGAAATTCCCCCAGAAGAACCTGGTAGAATTTTAATGGAATATTTTATGGAAATGTGCTAAGAGATTTGTTGTGTATTTTCTCATCTTGAGAGTTAAAAGCCTCTCTGTTGGAAAATACAATCACTGAGTTCTGTATCATTTCTCTCGGTCATCAGAGAATTCAGTAGCAGCAAATATAATTAAGGGTCAGGAAAGTGTTCACACCCATCAAATGAATTACAGTGGTGGGGCTCAGGTCCAATTAGCAAGCTGTTACCATCTGAGGTTGCTCATGTGCCAGAAACAAATTGCCAAAGCCAAAACAGAGATTCCCAAAGGCCCTGGGACAGTCCTTGAATTGAAAATCCAGTTAACACTTTTTTTTTCTTTCCTGACTGAAGCTGGGGATCTGGACGTTATTATCACACAGGGCTTTTTGCTTTCTAATCACCAAAGGCTATTCAGGAGTTTCCGCAGGAAGCAGCCCCTTAGTAACAGGAAGATTTTGTTAAATAAATAAATAAACAAAAACTAAAAACACAAAGGAAGAGGAGCCTCTCCTTTCAGGAAAAAGGAAGAGGCAGATTGGAGAGGGAAGCTCCTTTCGCTGCAGCGCCTGTCTGCAGGCCGCCAAAGGCCACCTCCCCAACACACGGCCCTTGGTCCCAACCCCTGTTGGAGATCACCAGCCTGGCCATTTTAATCTCTTCCTGGTATTTATTTAAATGCCTGATATTGTCATTAGCTGTGTAAGCATTAATCTCCCTCACCAAAGTGGTGTGTGTTCTTCGGGACCATCAGCAGCCCTTGCACGTTTTTTCACTCCTCACCCTCAGGGTCTTGGCTAGTTGGGGTGTTTCTGAATCTTTTTGTTTAGGTTTGATTTGGTTTTTGGTTCTGAGAGTGGTTAAGAGCACTGCCTTCTCTTCCAAAGGTCCTGAGTTCAGGTCCCAGCAACCACATGGTTGCTCACAACCACCTGTAAGGAGATCTGGTGCCCTCTTGAGGAAGAGACCTGGTCAGTTGTCCTCATCAACTTAGACCATGAAACCCAATATGCACAGGTTCGACAGAACCGCCATATATGGGCTGCCTATGCATGCTTCAGCATTGCCAGGGTATAAATTTCATTCATTTTCATTTATTGAGGACCCAACCCAAGCAACCTTGATTCTGCTAGACAAGCACTCCATAACAGAGCTACATCCCCAGTCCTAGAAGAATTCACTGTTAAAACTCATCTAGTAGGGGAGGGGAGGGTGGGAGGTTTTGTAGTCTTCTTCTCCTGCTGTGTATGGATGGGTAGGCAGTGTGGTTGAATAGACACAAACCTTGGCAAGTCAACCTCCCTTGCTGCGAGGGCTTAAGATGGCCTGCAGCTAAACGAACAATGATGCATTGGTTCAGGAGCAGTGTGTCTCCAGTTGAACAGAAGACACTGTTGACATCAGACACATTGACACTATTTAATAGTGTCAGTTAGGCAGTCTTAGGGGTCTTCACAAGACAAGCAGACCACATATGGCCTAGACTAAAAGGGTCCTTCCTGAGGTATCCATGGCGTGAAGTATGGAGAAGAGGAACCTCCCTCCTTGGATTCCCAAAGTCAATGACATATGTGTGCTTTTGACATTGTTCCTAAGGCTAAACGTTTGCTTATTCTAGCATGTGTGTGATCCTCACCATTCATGACAGGGTCAGTAAGGGCACTGGTTCAGAAAATTAAAACATACAGCCAGAGCACATGACCTTGTTCCAGCATGAATGCAGCTGAATGGTAATTTTTTAAAAAAAAATCACCTAAATGTGGGGAGGAAGTGGGGTTAAGATATACTACCGAAATAAGATCACAAATATGTCAACTCGGTCATTCATCTCAGGTGATGACTGCTCCCCACATGCAGGTCTACATGCTGCCCGCCCCACACACGCAGGTCTGTGTGCTGTCTGCAGAAGTGGATTCACTGTTGATTTGGAGAGACTTTGTCTGCACTTTGGAAGATAGAAAAGATGACACTTTCCTACACATCTTGGGGTGTTTGGGGGACACTATGAACCCAAAGAATACTGTTCCAGTTGCACAAGCCTGGTGAAAGGCAAAAAGACTTGGGGGGAAATGCTTGAAGAACCCCTCCAGCTGGGGATTGGACTGGGTTGGTAGAGTCAGCTGTCTGTCCTTACAAAGCCTGTCAGCAGGTATAAAGCCCTAGGTTCAATTCCCAGCACCACATAAACCAGGCACGATGGCACATACCAGCAACCCCAAGAGTAGGGAGATTGAGGTAGGAGGATCGCAAGTTCAAGACCAGCCCGGCTGTGTTAATTAAGGTTCCCTAGAGGAACAGAACCAATAGGATGGAAATACATTTATGCTAAGATCATAACAACGGGTGTCTTACCCTGCTGTTTGGTCCTCGAGGCTGGTTCCTCCGTGGTTCAAAGCCGTCCCACGGTGGCTTTTTCAGCCCAGAGAGGCTAACAATGCAGTAGTTTCTCAGTCCACAAGCCTGGGTGCCTCAGCAGTTCCAGTCTGATGTTGAAGTTCTGGAAGGTTGCTGGAAGGCTGTTGGTCCTTGTCTCACAGTGGAAGCCGGAGAGTGCTGGTTCTTATACCAGGAAGAACCAGGAGGGAATCAGCCAGAGCAGCAACAGTCTAAATTAACCCTCTGGCAAGAGGGATGCCCGAGCACACAGAAGGGAATCATCTCCCCTTTGCTACACATTTAATCCATGCCCCCCCAAACACACACACACAGACAATGAAGGCAATCAGGGCCATACTTAGGTAAGGCTCCCTTCTTAGTGATTCTAATGTGTGGCCAATATGGTATTAAAACTTACCATCCTACTGGAATACAATAAAAAAGAGAGAGAGGAGGGAGAAGGGAGACAAAGATAGACACACACACACACACACACACACACACACTGGTTTTATTGGGCAAGGTGGTGCCTGCTGGTAATCCTAGAATTTGGAAGAACAAGACAGGAGCATACGTAGTGAAACTATGTCTCAAACAAAGAGGGTAGGGAAGAAGACAGCTAACTGGCTAAAGCCAAGAAAAATCAGGTGGAGAATGAGTGTGGCAAGGATTTCAAAGCAGATATCATACAAACAGTTCAGCAATCAAGACCAAATTCTCTTGAAACAAATAAAAAACTGAAAATCTCAGTAAAGAAATAGAACACACTAACAAAGGGAAAATATTGACAGAAATGAGGGGAAAGGTGAAATTTGGCAGAGTCGGAGTGAACAGAGAAGAGATGGCAAAGTGTGGATGCTTGAAGCTACACCTACAGCATCCACATTACTGCAGTTCTAGAAGGAGTCACTGCAAAAGCATTTAAAGGGATAATTTTTGTTATTGTTGTTGTTGTTTCGAGACCCAGTTTTTCTGTAGCTTTGGAGTCTGTCTTAGAACTAGCTCTTGTAGACCAGGCTGGCCTCGAACTCACAGAGATCCACCTGCCTCTGCCTCCCGAGTGCTGGGATTAAACTTGGGTACCATCACCGCCCAGCAGTGATAATATTTTAAAATCCCCTACTGTGGTGGTTTGAAAGAAAACGGCCCCCAAAGGGAGTAGCACTGCTAGAAGGTGTGGCCTCGTTGGAGTAGGTGTGGTCTTATTGGAGGAAGTATGTCACTGTGGAGGTGGGCTTTGAGGTCTCCTGTGCTCAAGCTTCTCCCAATGAGACGGTCTACTTCTTGTTGCTTGTGGGCCATATAGCAGCTCCTTCTCTAGCACCATGTTTGAATGCATAGCACCAAACTCCCCATCATAGGGCAATGGACTAAACCTCTGAACTGTAAGCTGCCACCCCAATTAAATGTTTCTTTATAAGAGTTGTTGTGGTCATGTTGTCTCTTCACAGCAATGGAAACCTTAACTAATACACATACATTAGGTAAAAGACTCAAAGGGACATGTAGAAGAGAAATACTCAGAATGCAGAGTAAGCTCAGAGTCCTGACAAGCCATTCATGAAAGGAAACACTGTCAAAGCAAGGTGCAGATGGTGAAAAAAACACCATCTCCAAAAGACACTTGAAGAGGGGAAATGGCGTTGGGAGTGACTGGGACAGTTAAGACTGTGTCAGAGCTGCAGAGATGGCTCTGTGGCTAAGAGCACCTGCTGTTCTTGGTTCCCACCTTACAGCCATCTGTCAGCATGCATGTGGTGCACAGATACACACATTGAGGCAAAATACTCACAAAATAAATCTGAAGAAATAACAGAAGAAAAGATAAAAGATTGACTGTCGACAGGATCTAGAATCATCTAGAAGATAAAGCTCCAGGCATGTTTGTGAGAAAGGGCAGGCTGTGAGGTCGGTGGGTCTGTGAGGCGATGTCTTGGTCAGGTTAATAGACAGGAGTCTCCACCCCGAATGTGGGCAGCACCTATTCCAGGAGTCGAGGACCTTAATGAAATAAAATGGAGAAAGCAGACTGATCTTCAGCACTCATCTCTCAGCTTTCTGAATAGATGCCATGTGACAAGTCTGCTCATCACTGTCATTTTGAAAAGAACCAGCCCCTAACTGTAAGCCCAAAGAAAATCTTTCCTCTGTAAGTTGCTTTTGTTGGGTCCTTCATTACAGCTGTAAGGAGAGGAACCAATGAAGTGTTTGCATGGCGCATATTCAGGAGAGGGCTGAGCCTAGGACATCTAGAGAGAACTCTTGTGATGGTTTGACTGAGAAGGGTCCCCATAGGCTCGCATGTTTGAATGCTTGGTCCCCAGTTGGTGGAACTGTTTGGGAAGAATTAAGAGATGTGGCCTTGTTGGAGTGGGTGTAACCTTGTTGGAGGAGGTATGTCCTTGAGGGTGGACTTTAGTTTTTGCTTGTTTGTTTGTTTTGGTTTTGGGTTTTTTTTTGGGGGGGGGTTGGTTTTTTGTTGTTGTTGTTGTTGTTTTGGTTTTTTTTGTTTTTTTGAGACAGGGTTTCTCTGTGGCTTTGGAGCCTGTCCTGTAACTAGCTCTTGCAGACCAGGCTGGCCTTGAACTCACAGAGATCCGCCTACCTCTGCCTCTGGAGTGCTGGGATTAAAGGCGCCTGGCACCACTGCCTGCCTGGCTTTGGGGTTTCAAACGCCCACTTCAGACTGAGTCATCTCTCTGTCTGCCACTTACAAATCATGTTAGTTCTCAGCTACTGTCACAGTGCCACGCCTCCTGACTACTGTCTGCCTGCCTCCCACCACACTCCCTACCATGATGATCACGGACCAGCTCTCTGGAGCTATAAGCAAGCTCCAATTCAAATACTTTTTTATAAAAGTTGTCTTAGACATGGTGTCTTTTTACAGCAGTAGAAGAGTAACTAAGACAATGCTCAAAATTCAACAAAAAAAATTCCAAAATGAGCAAAAGATGTGAACAGGTATTTCACAGAAGAGGATTGCCAGCATCACTGGTTATTAGGGAGATGTTGATAAAATTGCAGTAAAAATACTATTGCATGTCTATGAAGCTGAAATACTATTGCATGTCTATGAAGCTAAAATATTATTGCATGTCTATGAAGCTAAAATACTATTGCATGTCTATGAAGCTAAAATACTATTGCACATCTATGAAGCTAAAATACTATTGCACATCTATGAAGCTAAAATACTATTGCACGTCTATGAAGCTAAAATACTATTGCATGTCTATGAAGCTAAAATACTATTGCACGTCTATGAAACTGGAACTAGGCCACTGTGTAAGGTGCTTGCTGTAAAGTCTGATGACTTTAAACTTAAAGGTGGAAGGAGAAAACTATTTCCACAAAGCTGTCCTGACCTCCACATGTGTGCTGTAACATACATGTGCTCACACACCTATTATACACAGAACAAGGAGATGGAGAAAAGGAAGAGAAGGAAGAAAAGAATTTATTGCTTAAAAGAAAAAAAAAGTGAAATTAAATTAGGGTGGTGTAAGATACAGTTGAAGTAATCCTTGCCTCACATTCCAGACACCCGCAGTCAGATGGCAGCACCACGTAACCCAGGCTTGGTAACATGTACAGCTAATCTCAACACTTGGAACCTGGAGGCAGGGAGTTTGGAAGTTCAAGGTTAGCTTTGGCTACACAACAAATTCTAGCTCAGTTTGGGCTACATCAGATCCTGTCTCATAAATAAATGAAGAAACGTGAGAACAGTGGCAATAGGAGGCTGTCTGTGCAGCTTACTGGTGAGCGCTTGCTTTTGCGTGTACAAGGTCCTGACTTTAATCTTCAGCATAACCCCCACCCCAGAAAATAAAAATTCTTTAAAAAAAAAAAAAAGAGTGGCAACGTGAAATTCTGGTTAGAATGTATCGCTTACATAGTTTGTAAACTTCGAAAATACCATTAGCTGTTAATATGTTGATCAAAAGCTCCAGCTAGCTGAAACAGGAAGTCACAATTAGTTTTTTGCTGATCCTGTCAGCTAAACCAGGAGACAATAAAGTGAAGGCTCCCTCCCCAACCCCTTTCCTCTATCAAGCTACAAGCACGTAGAAAAGCCTGCTTAAGTATCCAGGAAATACCTCAAAAGATGAAGACACCAGCTTTTTAAAATGTGCAGAATTCATCTGGGGAAAGAACACAGTATCTAGGTCATAGGTCGTGGAGGTGTGGCCAAGAAGAATGGGGATTTCTCCAATGTGAGCTTGACAAGCCTCTGGGGTTGGGAGTGGGGGAGGGCAGCCTTTGCAGCAAAACAGGAAGGCTGACCCCCAAACTCCAGCCCGTCAGAGAGCTGCAGAAAGTCAGGCGCTCCGTTACTCAATTTCTATGAATCAATTAAAATTCTATAATTTCCCAAGTCTTACAAAAATGTGTGCATACACATGTAACACAGGACTGCAAGCGGTCTTGTACACATCAGCTCTGTACATGCGCTCCTTCCTGTGTGCAGCAATGGCTACAGTGAACTGATTCTCATCCTTCTTGCCAAAAGCAAGAGAGTGCTGGGCATTGGCTCAGAGCACGGTGCCCCTGCCTGTCATTCCATCTTCTGTTCCTTCCTTGCAAGAGGAGAGTCCTGATGGTGTCTGTGCCCCATGTGAGCCCAGGAGAACTGGAAGAAAGAGAATGGAAGGGCTTGCATTGGGTGTCCCTCAACTGACAGAGTGCTTGCCTGGCATTCATGGAACCCTGGGTTCCATCCCAAGCACCAGAAGCCAAGTGTCATGGAACAGAGCCTGCAACATCAATCAGTACTCAAGAGTTAGAGGTAGGAGGATTCTTGGCTACACAGCAAGTTAGAGGCCAGCCTGGGAGAGGTCTATGAGATATTGCCTTAAAAAAAAAGTAAAGAAGCCGGGTAGTGGTGGTGCATGCCTTTAATCCCAGCAGTTGGGGAGGCAGAAGCAGGCGGATCTCTGTGAGTTCAAGGCCAGCCTGGTCTACAGAGCAAGTTCCAGGGCTGGCTCCATGGCTACTGAGAAACCCTGTCTTGAAAAACCTAAATAAATAAGATTTAAAAAAAAAAAAGCCGGAATGAGTTGTTCCTCTCACAGCCTCCTCCCTGTGATGCTGGTACAGTTGGGTGGCTTTCCAGATGTGCCTCTTCCTGGCTTGGTGGAATAGCTTCCCAGCTGTTCCCTTCTGAAGTAACTTCTCAGTCCCTGTCTTCTGTGGGGCTCTTGCCTGGGGCTAGGCAGACTAAGGAAGAGTCTCCTGGTCTGCAATAGCAAATGTTGCAGGCATTTTCTTCTGCCTTTTCCTGCCAGTCCTGTCGTGTGCCAGCTGCATCCCTGACAGCTTTCTGGTTTTATTCTATTCTCACTGGGGCACAGTCCTCTAGTGGTCGCTTCTCTGATTTCTGACTTGTGAAAACATAAGCAAAGATGTCCTTATGGTACCATGGGTAACACGCACTTCATGCCTTGTTTTATTTTGTTCTTATCCAAAGGCGAACTATTGATTTAATCTGCTTTTGTGAAAATCCCTAGGCTGGGGGACACAGCTAAGCACATCAGTGTCTGCCTCGTATTGCAAAGAACACTGTATTTAGTCCTCCGCACTGCACAAACCTAGACAAACTCCCAGCACTTGGGAGGGGAGGGCAGGACGGTCAGGGGTTCAAGGCCATTCTCATCTATGTTTCAAGTTCAAGGTCAGCCTGAACTACGTGGAAAATTTTTTCAGATACATTTGACTTACCAAATTTAAACTAAGATACATAATTTAGATGGATCTATAATTTAAGTCAATGAGATTGAAAAAGTAATAATAATAATAATAAATCTCCCAACTAAAGATTCACTAAGATTCATCCCTGATTTCTACCAGACTGTAAAGAACCAACATGACGACTGTTACGAATATTTCTTAAGACGAGCCTCTCCACCGACACAAATAATTCCAATTAGACCAAATTAGACCGAATAAAAGATGCCCACAGTTAATGCAGTGGCCCCGGGTGGCGAGGAAAAGAGATGGGCACACCACGCAAAACCCGGAGACCACGTATTCCTTTTCTGGGTGGCAGCCTAAACAGCCTGTGGGAGTGGTCCGGACCCTCTCTGGGGAGGGATCACTGCTTGGCAGGCTTTCCAGGAGGTTGAATCCAGACCAAGGCAACTCCCAGGGGAGAGGGCTTGAAATGGAGCTTCCTGCTCCATTGGCACTCCAAGGATGGGTGCAAGGGGCTGGGGTAACGCTTCCAACCCAACAACAGCTTCTCAAACCAGTTCATAAAAATGAAAAGGAAGACACCAGACTGTACTGAAAGCTTCCAAACCATCAACACAGAAACAAAATTACGGCAGCTGAGAAGAGCACTGGCCCCTTCCAGAGGAGCAGGATTCTATCGCCAGCACCCACAAGGCACTCACAACCACCTGAAACTCCACTTCTCGGAGTGAATCTGAGGCCCTCTTCTGAACTCTGCAAAGACATGCATGCAGGCAAAAACGTGCATATAGGAACAAAAATAAAGTAAATCTTTTTTTTAATTCTCAAAAAAAAGAAAAAAACCTTGCAAACAGAATTCAAGAATATGTCAAAAAAGATCACCATGGTCAAGTTGTCTTTTTTTTCCCCCAGAGATACAGGTATGGCTCAACATACATAAATCAATCAATGCAATTTATCACATAAATTTCTTAAAACAGAAATCACACAGACATCTCAATAGATGAAGAAAGGCTTTTGACAGAATATAGCATGCCTCCTTGATAAAATACCTGAAGACAGCAGTGCTAGAAGGAATGCATGTCGGTATAATGAAGGTTTTATACTAGAAACCTACAGGCAATATCATCCTAAATGTGGAAAACCTCAAAGCAATCCACTAATGTCAGGAACAAGCTGAGATGTTTACTCTCTCCTCCTGTGTTCAACAAGGTGCTTGACATCTTAGCTAGATCAATACCTCAAGAGAAGGAAAGAAAAGTGATAGAAAGGAACAAGATAGAAAGGGAAGGTGGTGTGCTCCTCGACGTAAAGACTCTCAGAATCCAATCAGGAAACTCTTAGTTTTGAGAAACACTTTCAGCAAAGTGGAAGGACACAGAGTCAACATACAAAAAAAAATCAGTAATGGGGACCAGAGAGATGGCTCAATGCTTAAGAACACTGACTGTTCTTTCAGAGGACACGGGTTCAATTCCCAGCACCCACATGGCAGCTCGCAGATGTCTGTAATTCCAGTTCCAGGGGATCTGACATTGTCACAAAAACACACATGCAGGAAAAACACCAATGCACATAAAATAAAAATAAAAATTTTTAAATCAGCATATGATAAGAAAGAAATCAGGGAATCCCATCCACAATTGCCTCAAAACATAAATCAATAAAAACAAAATACCTTGAAATAAACTTACCAAGAAAGAGAAAGACCTTTTAAAGTAAAACACCAAAGAAAGAAGATGAAGACAGCCCTAGAAAGTAGAAAATGTGCATGCTTATGGACTGTAAAAGTCAATATTGCAAAAATGTCCATCCTACCTCAAGTAATCTACAGACTCAATACAACTGCCATCAAAATGCTAATGTCATTCTTCAAACAAATAGAAAAACACTTAAAATTCATAAGAACACAAAAGGCTCTCAATGCCCTCCCTCATCCAGTCTCGAATAAAAACAATAGCCCCAGAGGCATCACTGTACCTGATTTCAAGGTATACTCTAGATCCACAGGAACAGCACGGCACCAACACAAAGGCCTCCAGATACAAGTGGCCCGACAGAGGAGTCGCACACAATCCTGGGCAGCCCCAGGATTTTTATCAAAATTTCAGAACTTGCTGGACATAGTGGCATGAACCTTTAATCCCAGAACTTGGGAAGGCAGAGGCAGGCAGATCTCTGAGTCTGAAGTAGTCAAGTCTACATAGAGAATTACAGACTGGCTAATCCCACATAGTGAGGCTCTGTTGTTAAAAAGAAAGAACAAGAGAGTAAGAGAGAGAGATTATCTAACTCTAGAAATATACATTGGCGACAAGACAGTTTCTTCAACAAATGGTGCTAGGAAAACTGGATGACTGCATGGAGAAGAAAGAAATCAGAGCCCTATATCACAACCTGCACAAAAATCCATGACAAATTAGTGTAAGACCCAAAACTCTGAAACTGCTCGTGGAAAAACAGAAAATACTTTACGATATAGGCACAGACTTCCTGGTTGTTGAGGAAGTAAGGCCACCTGATGAATGGGACCCTGTGGAGCTAAAGAAACCTCTTCATGACAAAGGAGGCACACAGTTGAGTGAAGGGACAGAACAAGCGAAAATCTTTTCTACCGATGTATTAATATCTTGAATATACAAAGAGCTTAAAAAACTAAACAAGTTTATTAATTAAACTAAACAAGTGGATTAATATCTTGAATACACAAAGAGCTTAAAAAACTAAACAAGAAATCAAATAACCTAATCAGTAAATGACCTAAGAAAGTAAATAGACTTTGAGATGAAATACCACTGTCCTGTAAACGCATGAAAAGTTCTCAACTTCACAGCCATCAGAGAAGCACAAATTCAAGCTCTGTTGAGATTCTGTCTTACCGGAGTCAGAATGGTGGGGGTTAAGGAAACAACATCAACAAGTGTGGATGGCGAGGATGTGGACAAGAGGAACTCTTACACACTGCTGCTGGGAATGAAGACAAGTCTAGCAATGATGGAAAACAGGATGGAGGTCCCTCAAAAACTAAAATTAGATCTACCATATGATGCGCTACTCCCCTGCCAGGCATTTACCAAAAGATGCCCGAGTGACAGAACACAGAGATATGTGCTCATTGGTGCTTTCTGCAGCACTGTCAAGAACTGCAAACTCGTGCAACTAGCCTATGTCCAATGACAGGGAAATGGTAAAGAACAAAACTGGGAGAAGCACACAATGGAATAGTCTTCAGTGTGAAGGATGAAGTTATGTCATTTACAGAAAACGGAGCAGCTACAGATAATCCTAATTGCAGGCCAATTAAATCAGTCTTAGAAAGACAAACAGTGTATTCTCTCAATTGTTGTCCTGGGTTTTGTATAAATACATAAAAGCATGTATGCACACACAGAAAAAAACCTGCAGAAGTGAAACTGTGCAGGATAAAGGAACTAACAAGAGAGGAAGAAGATAGCAGAGCTGGGGAGGAAGAGGCACACTCCATACCCAAAAAGAACTTGTACAAAATGTCTTTAAGTAACCCAGAGTCATGCACAATAAATATACAAAATGGAATTGTTTAAAATTCAAAAAAGATTTAACAATTAAAATTTAAAACTAGCCAAGTATGGTGGCACACGCCTTTACCTGTAGCACTTGGCAGGCAGAGGCAGGTGGATATCTATGAGTTTAAGGCCAGCCTGATCTACAACCTAGGCCAGATAGGGTAAAACCGTGAGACTCACGCCAGGAAGTAGTGGCACACACCTTTAATCCCAGCAGTCAGGAGGTAGATCTCAGTGAGTTTGAGGTCAGCATGGTCTACAGAGCGAGTTCCAGGATCGGCTCCAAAGCAGCACAGAGAAACCCTGTTTCATGGGGAAAAAAATTAGTGAGACTCTGTTTCAAAATAAAACAGGAGTAACAGAGACAAGAATTCTGGAAAATGAAGTTTCCAGAGTAATCAAGGCAAGTGATGTCCAGAAAGTAAGAAAGAATGAGGTTGTAGGTGGGGCCAGCCATGTTGAGAGTTTATCCAGCACACAGGGCCCTGGGCTTGATCCCGAATGTTAACAGAAGGAAAAAGGAAATTCAATTCCAGGTTATCAATATGACCTGAGATCACAGGGCAGAAAGAAAGGCAGACAGAGAGAGAACACTCCAGCACAGTGAAGTCCCTTACAGCGCCATCAGAGTTCTGGTGAGCGGATGGATATAAGGGGAAACCAGCCATATCCGAGGAAGAACAACCAGAGAGATTGCAGGGACAGTCCCAAGTCACAGGACGGAACTTACTGAATGGCTCCTACCTGCCAAGCGCATTAACACACACACGGGATCTCCACAGTTACCTGCAGCGCAGGTAATATTTTCATCTCTCAGAAAGGAAACTGGGGCTCTCTGTGGAAACCTGTTTTCCAGTCAACATCTGCATCAGGATTGAAGGTTCACTCTTCTGACCCAAAAAGCACGTCTTTTACAGACCACGGCACTGTGTCCTTATATCAGAGTCTGCGACTGGCAAACTAAAGGCCAAAAGAAATGAAAAGACGGCCACTGACAGGGCTTGGAAGATTTAGTGTACCGATGTCTGTATGACTCAAAGCAATACAAAGAGTCGGTAGAGTCCCCGTGAAAACCCTACGAGCATGCAGTCCACGCTCAAGGTGTTAGCTCCCTTCCTGCTGCTACAACAAAACGCGGCTACTTACAAAAAGCAAGACCTTATTTGTCTTGCGGCTCCAGCGGGATAAGAACCTGCCGGAGGGCAAAGGTATGGCAGCGAGCAGCAGACATGGTGGCTGGAGCAGAAGCTATGGGCACATGTCTGGAACTCCAAACATCTCTAGAGAGCACGCTGAAAGGGCATGTGGCTGTGAAATCTCAAGTAACACACTTCCTCCTGCAAGATCACATCTTCTAAATCTCCCCCAAACAGCGCCACCAATGGGGACTAAGTATTTAAACATCTGAGCCTATGGGAGTCATTCTCATCCAAACCACCATACCTAGTAAAACCTGATCCATGATTTTTTTTTCCCCTTTCTGACATTCGGGATCAAGCCCACAGTCTTCTGCATGCCAGGCCAGCCCTCTACCAATGAGCTACAGCTTAGCCCATCTCAAAACTGTCCTGACAAACAACCTGGAGACCTGATGTGCCCTGCTTTTAAAAGGTATTACCTACAAAGTTACAGTAATTAGATCGGTGTGGTGCTGGCATGGAAGCAGGCACACTGCACACACAGAAACAAACTCACGCATGTACAACCAGCTGATCTTTGTCCAAGAACACAGAGTGGAGGAAAAGGTAGTTTCTACTGAAAGTATGCCCTCTGCTTTCTACAATACTGGAAAAACCACTTCAAAACGGGTAAAACTCTCAGAAGAAAACAGGGAGAAATTTCATGGTCCAAGCCTGGGAAATCAATGATCTCTTGGATGTCACTCCCAAAATGCCAGAAATAAAAACAAAACAAATCACACAAAAAAGTCAAATAACTTTATGTTAAATATATTTCTATTGAAGAACCAGCAGTCTGTGGAGATGTTTCAAATTATGCATCTGATAGGCGTTTAGTATGCAAAATAAATACATTTGGAAATCCTACAATTCAATGGCAATTTTTGTTTTATTTTGTTATGTTTTTCGGGGCAGGGTTTCTCTGTGTATCTTTGGAGTCTGTACTGGAACTCACTCTGTAGTCCAGGCTGGCCTCCAACTCACAGAGTTAGCCTGCCTCTGCCCCCCAAGTGCTGGGGGTAAAAGCGTGCACCACCACCACCAGGCACAATGGCAAAAAAATTTTTTAATAACTTATTTAAAGTGGACAAGTTCTAGGACAAGCATTTGTTCAACCTGGACATATGAATAGCAGTGGGCATGTGGGAAACACTGCACAGCATCAGGAAGATGCCCATTAAAAACCATCAGGGAACATCACCTCACGCCTCATAAACTGGCAACCAACAAAACCAAGAGATAAGAGTTGAGGAGGAGGTGGAGAAACTGGAACCCTCAGGCAGTGGTAATGGAAGTTGCACTCTTATAAGGGTGCCTAAGTCTGGGTTACAGCCTAGTGTTTGTAGCCTTTACATGGCTAAGTACAATACTGTGAGCAGGGAAGTAGGAAATGTTCAAGCCTTACTTGGCTAAGAAGCTGGGACAGAACTGTGTGTATGGCTTTTGTTTCTGGGGGTGATTGTGTGTGTGTGTGTGTGTGTGTGTGT
>LOEQ01006591.1:11080-36717 GCA_001685075.1 Bramus lutescens | reverse complement strand
TATCAAAGGGCCAAGGCAGTTTCTTTATTAACCAATGAAAGTAACACGTAGACAGATGACCTTCCTACATCAACCATGAGACCCCGAAGGACTACTGAAGAGCATTTCCCCGGAACAGAGCCGGGAAAGGGAACACTGGGAACGCGGGTGAACTGCTCTAACTTTACATGTGACCGAGCTGTTAGAGCAGCTGGTTCTAGGGTCCCAATCCAAGATCAGGTAGGAACATTCTCTCTGAGACTCTTGATAATACACCAGAGATGACTTGTAGTGAGACGGTACCGGATCAAAGTTTCAAAATTCAAACAACTTGGAGATGCAGAGTGCTTGCCTAGCATGTAGGAACCATGGGTTCAGACTGCACCACCGTATGAACAGAGCATGGTAACACATGCCAGTCATCCCAGCACTCAGGTGACAGAGGCAAGAAAGTCAGGAGTTTAAAGTCATCCTTGGTTACATGGGAAGTTCAGGGCTAGCCTGGGCTGCAGGAGACCATGTCTTAAAAAAAAAAGTAGTATTTGCCACACAAGCACCAAGACTTGAATTCAGGTCATCAACATCCACACAAAAGCCATTTGTGGTAGCTATAACATCATTGCTATGCAGACAGGTGGTTCCCGGAAGCTCATGAGCCAGCCACACTGGCAAGTCATTAAGCTCCAGGTTCAGCTGAGAGACCCTGTGTCAAAAGTAAAGTGGAGAGCAATTGAGGAAGACACCTGAACCTGGGGCCTTCACAAGCAACCAGACATGCCTGTACCACACTCATATTAACATGCACACACATGGGGGGCACCCTAAGGAAAGGAGAGAAGAAGAGAGGAGCGGGAAGGGAGGGGAGGGGAAGGAATGGAGGGGAAGGAGGGGAGGAAAGAAGAGGGGAGAGGAGAGAGGAAGGAAGGGGAGGGGAAGGAAGGCAGGAAAGAAGAGAGGAGAGAGGAAGGAAGGGGAGGGGAAGGAAGGGAGGGGAAGGAGAGGAGGAAAGAAGAGGGGAGAGGAGAGAGGAAGGAGGGCAGGAAAGAAGAGAGGAGAGGAGAGAGGAATTAAGGGGAGGGGAAGGAAGGGAGGGGAAGGAAGGGAGGGGAAGGAAGGGAGGGGAAGGAGAGGAGGAAAGAAGAGGGGAGAGAAGAGAGGAAGGAAGAGGAGGGGAGGGATGGTAGGAGGAGAAGGGGAGAGGAGAGGAGGGAAGGGGAGGAGGGGAAGGAAGGGAGGGGAGAGGAAAGGAGTGGAGGGGAGAGGAGAGGGGAAAGGAGGGGAGGGGAGAGAGGGGAGAAAACAAGAGGGGAGAGGAGAGGAGGGAGAAGAGAAGGGAAGGGTGGAGATTTAAAATTTCCCTTTAAAATTCGGGAAAAAGCTGAGTCAGACCCTGTCAAAAGCCTCCCTGAAACCTGAGAGCATGTAGCAACATGAGTTTTTCTTTAAAAAAAAAAAAAGTGTACACAGCAACTTTTATCCTAAGATCTCAAAGTATTCTGCAAAATTAAAGTTGCTTAACTTCTCTTAGAGGGCCAACCATCCAGTGCTGCCAGAGCCTCCAAATCAGCACCCTAACCTCTGTACTACTGACACCAGGACCTAGGGAAATGCTTGTCATGCGGGTCACAGTGGTTGTCTGTGCACCGAGGGCTGTCTGGCAGCACTCCAGGCTTCTCCCCACTCACTGCACACTGTGGTTTGTGACACAGGAAAATGTCTCCAAATACAGCAAAAGATCCTCCAAGATATGGAAGGAACAAAAGGAGTTTCAGTGGAGAGACACTGTTCTCCATTAGAATCAGGACGTGGAAAGCCATTAATATAGTTCTATATTACATCACCCGTCAAACTGCAGTTTCAAGACCGCAAAAAGAAAGCCATGACTCCCATGTGTCAATAGAACTGCCACTGCTCCCTCCCTTCGAGGGGACTTCTCTCTGTGGCTGTCCCTGAGTCCTCACTCACTCCTGAGACAGGGTAACTCTGAGGTCACAGCCACAAGGACTTGTCAGTCTAAATTCTGCCTCATGCTGCACTGGACAGCCAGGAGAGTTGAGTCCATCTGATCGGTGTGTTCCCTCAAGGAGGTGTATGAGCATTCTGAGCCTAGATCCTCTCTGATTTGCATGACAGTCTGCCACAGGCTGAGGAATCTAGGAAGGGACTTGTTGATTTTGCTGTCTCTTCAACCTGTCAACTACTATGTGTGTTAATCTGTTTATTGATTTATTTGCAGTGCATCTTTGGAAGTAACTTGCAAAATGCATGTTAATTGACTGATTTAAGCAGAACGTTTCATTTGCATAGAAACATTTATTGGATGTGTCCATGCTTGCCTCCAAACAGATTGTAAACGCCTGTTACTCCCTCTCCTTTATTCGCATCAGCGTGTGAACCTGATGATCCCTTCACTGAGTCACTGAAAGCAGGTAAAGATTAGCTTGAGCAATAAACTACCTCAAGCATTATGGGAATAGAGACAGGTGTAACCCTCCCCCCACGACATATCCTGGCAGAAGAATTAATGCATATGCATTCGGAGACAGAGGGCAATCAGGGGCTTAAAGGGAAGCAGCTAGTTCGACATCACAGTTTTTGTTCCCATGATACTTCAAAGAATTAAGTTTTCAACTATAACTGTCTGGGGTGGGGGCGATATGTAGTAGAAGGTGCTCTAAATTTAGGACCAAAATTAAGGCTCAGACAGTAACATGCTTGCCAAATAGGGATGAGGACCTGAACTTGGATCTCTAGAGCCTACAGAAAAAGCCAGGGGTGATGCCATGTGGCTGTGACCCCGGGACGAAGCAGGTAGAGACAGAAGAGTCTCTGGCACACACCAGGCAACTAGGCTTTCCAAATACGTGTGTTATGGTTTCCGTGAAAGAACCAACCTGTCTCTAAAAAATGATGCTGGAGAGTGACAAAGACACATGCGAACCTCAGCCTTCAACATCCATGTGCATATACATGTACACACATGCACCTCTCTCTCTCTTTCTCTCTCTCTCTCACACACACACACGTTGGTTGGTTGTTCCATGTTCTAGTTGTGTATCTTGGAGTGTGTTACAGCAAGTGGTGACAGGATTGGTCTGAAGCTGCACAGCCAGCACTTACCAGTTTATCAACCTTGATTCGAGTCACTGACCTCAAACCCTCAACAGTTCGCACACCACTGCGCTGCCATGGCTCACCCACAGCCTCTGTTTTATATGAAGAGGGGGCATGAATAAACAAGCTAGCATATTTCCTCCTGAAATATAGCAATTAATGGGAATAACCAAAGAAAGTGGTGTTGATATGCTAGATAAACAAGCAGAATATATACGACTTATAACCAACAAGATTCTTAAGAAAAAGTTAGTATAAAATTTGAGACAGGAGCAGGTCTGAGCATGTCTATTGAGGCCTACCCTTCTTTTTGACTGTTAAGTTCCAGAAGCCAGACGGAACAAGGGCTTGACAGTATTTCTGAGGATCTGGTGGGAGACTGTGTTCTGATGGGAAGAACCCAAAAGATCAGACAGTGGCTATCCCAGAGTGTGGAAGAAGAGAAAGAACTCGCTAACTTCACGGGAAATGAAGGTAAGCAGGTGTGGTGGTGCACACCATCAATCCAGCACTTGGGAGGCAGAGGCATGTAGCTCCCTGTGAGTTTGACGCCAGTCTGATTTACACAGTGAGACCCTGTCTCAAAGAAGGAAAAGGAAAGGAGATGTTTTCTTTTGAGCACGTGATTATTCCAACATATCAGGTGGAAACAATCAATGTTTTTACTTTATAGGTTGAAAAGGTTGCTTTTCCAGAAGAAAACATTGGAGACACAGGGGAAAGTATCCAAGGTCAGCTAAGACTTGCCTGACTGCATTGGAACCCCCTCTAAAGCACCAGGCTGTGGGCCAGCAGCACGCAGATGCTTTCCTCCTCATGGGATGATGAGGGTCTACAGCACTGTGACACTGGTGGCACAGACAAGAACAGAGAAGCACAGTGGTGTCTCTGCTGTCCCTAGCCTGTCTCAAGTACTCGCTTGTGATGCTTCGTGAGGAGCAGCCGTCTCTAGAACGGGAAGGTTTCCCTTCGGGTCCCATGTGTGTCACCCCACTAAGCATGCTCTACATTCTCACATATGTCCCTGTCATCAAGTGAGAAACTAGCACAGAAGTTTGAAATGACCTCTGTGTCACCATCATTTCTCAATGACCTGAGAAAGACTTGTACTCTCTTTGACTGGATCACTCCATCCACCAGTATTCCCCCAACACATAGGCATCCTCCCCAAGATGTAAGCAAAGAATTAAGAGAAAATTTGATGAGTTAAAAGGAATCATTATAGACTCAAAGCTAAAGAGAAATTCCTTTTTTCCTGGATTATCTTTTGCTCTCTTCCATGAAAGCAGATAATTGAGGTTAACCTGAATCTCAAGCCTTACAACATCTCTGAAAGCAGGTATTACTCTATTTTTATAGATTATGAAAAATTTAAGTCTCAGAGGCTAAGTAGCTTGCCTCAGGCTGTACAGCTAATTGCTGCCAGGATTCAGGCTCCTCGACCTCACTTACCTTGTATATCAGCAACTGGAGATGATGGGAATGTACCGTCCCTTTCAAGGCATGAAGTAACCCGTGAGACATTTGGGCTCAGGCATCCGGCCCACATTTCATCAGCTACCTCTGCTGAAGGCCACACCCTACTCTTCCTTATACCGCAGTTTCCCAGCCCCTGTCAATGTATGGACTCATTGCCTGAAGAATAATATTGGCATCTGTCCAAACCTCTTGGCATTGCAAGGGCAAAGTGAAAACGGGAAAACAAGATATGAGCTTCATTTCATGGTCAACACTTTAGACCCATGCTTGAATCTATCCATTGCCAATAATAAATGTTACAAGGCTGGAGAGAGCCCTCGGTGCACTTAAATTGTTTTCTTTGCAAGCATGAGGACCTGAGTCCCATCTATAGAACCCACAGGCAATAAAAGGGAAGGGGGGTGAGAGAGGTCCTTGTCACCAATCCTGAGGACCTGAGTTCAATCTCTAGGATCAACATAGTAGAAGGAGAGACCCTATTCCCACAAACTGTTTTCTAACTTCTACAGTAATGCCCTTGAACGCATGCTTCAGAGACTTGTATGTGTCCACTCGCAGCACACACACACACACACACACACACACACACACACGCATGCACATACGCACTAATGGTTTGGTTTGGTTTTAAAGAAAAGGGCAGGTATGATGGCACACTCATGTAACATCAGCCCCAAAGAGGTAGGTTCCTAGCACTTGTAGCAAGCCAATTCACCTGACTCAGCAATCCAGGCCAATCAAAGACCTTCTCTCAAGATAACAAGGTGGGTATCTTCCAAGAATTACAGGCAGGGTGATCCTCAGTCTCCACACACATGCGCAGACTTGTGCACCCACGTGTGTATGCATACACACACACAACAACAACAATAAAGATTACCGGTAAACCCTGATTTCGTTAGTTTTAATTTAGAAGATAGAAAACTTTATTCCTATTTAGCCCAGTAAGAAGTTGAAAAAGCTACCGCTAAACAGCTCGTTCAAGGTTACTGTCCTGGTAAATTCTAGAACCTGGACTCTAACCTCAGGCATTCTCACCAGCTAGCCTTTAGTCATGCTCTGCCTGAGTGTCTATAGTAGAGGACAGTTGTCATGCACGTTTCTTTATAAATATGAGACGTCGAACGGAAAGACACAGACTGCGAAATCCACATGGGTCCAGTGCACAGAAACCCTCGCCACTGTCCCTAGTGCTCAGGACTGTCATCATGTGTCAGTCATGGTCCCACCACTATGACAACAGCGCTTCTCCCCAGGGCAAGAACAGCTGGCCAAGTCTCCTTTCCCAGAGTCCTCCTGGGGAGCCTAAAGCTCCAGGGACACTTTCATAAACAGGCGACTTCAGGCTCCTCTCAGTCACATGGAAAGAAAAACAGTTTTCTTCCCTCCTCAGATGTCCAAGGAAAAGAAAACATCTTTCAGAAGCTCCCCTCCACACACACACACACACACACACACACACACACACTTCAGTTTCTTTGGTCCCATTTTATTTTGTTTGTTTGTTTGTTGTATGTGCCCCAGGCTGGCTTTAAACTTACTTTATAACTGAGGATGACCTTGAGGTTCTGACCAACCCTTCTCCCTGATGAGGCTGATGTTCCAGGTGTACGGCACCCCATGCAGCTGATGTCATGCAGGGGTTAAATCAGAGCTTTCTGCAAGCTTGGCAGATGACCTACCCAGCCACGTCTCCCCCTGTGCTCTCTGTTTTGATGACCTAATTGTTGACCTAACTTTCGGTGGAGAAGTAAGGTCAGATTAAATATGCCCTTCATGAAGATTGCTACATTTTGTAAAAACACTTAGCAGAAAAGTAATAGAATTTACTAAAAAGTTGTGTGGAAACTATTCATCTTCCCTGAGAATCGTGCACAGAAGTAATCAACACACTGACATGAGCATCTCTCTCTCTCTCTCTCTCTCTCTCTCTCTCTCTCTTTTCTGGAGACCCATGATTTGAAAGTGCTTTTAACCATGCAAATTAGGGCAGCTAAAGTTAATTCTATCAAACATTTGATGTTTGCTAGAATAACTTTTTTTCCACCTCAAGTGACATCTAGCTGAGGAAACAGACACAAACCATGACTGCTGGGATGGCAATACAGAAAGTCTTAGAGGTTGGGACACAGAGGACTTTTATCTTGGAACGTGTGTTACAGGCTAGAGCCTTTAGGGAAAATGTCCCCAAAGTCATGAATTCTTGTTCCAAGATGCCTTGACTGATGAGCAGAAACCGTGTGAGGAAGAAGGGAAATACAGCACGCCTGGCAGGACCCGGGCAGGGTTCTTTGGGAAGATGAAAGAAATTTGCCAAGCCCCAGAGAAGACAGGCCTCCTCCGCCCCAGCAGGTCCAGTTCCGGGGCAGTGCCCAGGACTGTTCTGGAAAGGCTGTGCTCCAGCTGGCAGCAGACCAAAGGCTGTTTCTCCTTGTGCAGTTCTGGGGCTCCCCTGAGAGAGGTACTCAGCTTCAAGGCACTGTGGCCGAGTAGAGAATGCCAGCATGAATGGCCCTCGGATGCCCTGCTTTGTAATGTGAGCCATTATTCCAGAATTCAAACGGGAGCAAAGAGTCAGGCAAGAAACAGAATATTTACTGAAAGTATCCTTAGCTTCCTGAAACCTCGTTATTGTAAGGGCCACGGCAGCTGCTGCTTGGTAGTGTCTTCAGGAGAGGACAAAGTGGTCAAACCCAGGAACTCTCAACATTATAACCTGCACAGGACCGCACAACGTGCTGACATGGTGAGGAGAAAGTACACAAGGCCCCACACTTAGCTGAGTAGCGACAGGCAGTTAAGGGCCGCTGAAGGATAGAGAATTTGTTTTCCTTAGGGATCTTTAGTGGTCACCCCTAAATATAAGCACATACAGTAACACTAATTGGACTGAATAGGTTGTGGTGTGTGTGTGTATGTGTGTGTATGCATGTGTGTGTATGTGTGTATGTATGTGTGTATGTATGTGTGTGTATGTGTGTATGTATGTCTGTGTGTTTGTGTGTGTATGTGTGTGTTTGGGGGGGCAATAATTGTGGAAGAAGAAGAGGTCATGAGTTTGAGAGGAAGTGACGAGGACATGGCAGGAGCTGGAAAGGAGAAAAGGAAGAGGGAAAGGATGCAGATACAGTGTACTCCTGAATGAAATTCTCAAATTAATTTCAAAACGAAACATAGAAAACTACATTCTTGGGTTTATTGGGTGGGGTGATGTTTTAGGGACTGGATCTTATGAAGCCCAAACTGGCCTCCAATTCCATGTGTATAGACCAGAAGTTCTCAACCTGGGGGTCGTGACCCCTTTGGTGGGAGTCAAACAACCCTTTCATAGGGGTTGGATTTCAGATATCCTGCATATCAGATATTTACATTATTATTCTTCACAATACTAAAATTACAGTTTTGAAGTAGCAACAAAATAATTTTGTGGTTGTGGTTCACTAGAACATGAAGCATTGCATTAATGGTTGAAGGATTAGAAAGATTGAGAACTACTGGTATAGAGGATAATCCTGAATTTCTGGTCCTCTAGCTTCCACCTTCCGAGTCATGGTTTTACAATGTACCCCATCATGCTCAGTTTGTGCAGTGTTGGATCAGAGCCCCGGTTCTGTGCACCCTAGCAAGCACTCCGCCAACTGCAATACATCCCCGGCCTCCTATTGTTATATTTTTTCACATTATCCCTGAAAGGTCAGGACTACACTCTTATGCCAGACTCCTCTCCTCTGTAGAGGAAGAAGAAGCCCAGCCACGTGTGGTAGTTCATCCTTTTAAATCTCAGCACTTAGGAGGGAGATACAGGTAAGTCACTATCAACACAAAACAGGACAAATTGAAAGAATTTAGTATTTCCATTTCTTTCACAGAAGAATGAACACTAGCAACCAATAGAGTTAAAGGCTTACAAGGCTTGCTCAAATTCTGTCTAAAGTACTTATCTTATGAAAGTTTTTATTTAATAAGCTGGATAATAAATACATGCCTGTGGTTCCCAGGGATCAGCTGTAGGAGGATTATGAGATTGATGCTAGCTATCCTCTGCTAACTATGCATTGTTTATATATAAATGTGTGTGTGTGTGTGTGTGTGTGTGTGTGTGTGTGTGTGTGTGTNNGTGTGTGTGTGTGTGTGTGTGTGTGTGTGTGTGTGTGTGTGTGTGTGGTGTAGGAGGGCCTTCTTTCTATGTGTTGCTTGCATTTGTTAATGAATAAAGAAACTGCCTTGGCCTGATAGGGGCAGAACTTAGGTAGGTGGAGATGACAAAACTGAATTCTGGGAAAAAGAAAGGAGTGAGACAGATGCCATGGATCTGCGGCCGGAGGTAGACGTGATAAAACTTTTCTGGTAGGCCACGACCTTGTGGTAATACACAGATCAATAAAAATTGGTTAAATTAAGATGTAAAAAGTAGCCAATAAAGAACTAGAGCTAATAGGAAAAGCAGTGATTTAATTAATACAGTTTCTGTGTGGTTATTTTGGGGCTAAGCTATCAGGGCAGCCAGGATGAACAAGCAGGCCCTTATCCAACATGTGTGTGTGTGTATCTATACATATGTGAATATATATGGAATAAGAAAAATATAATTATATATTATGCATTATAAATATTATCTCCATATATGGATTACATATCCATATATATAAATTCTTTATATATGGAAGAAGACAGCAATTTTATGTATATAATTAAATATAATATATATATAATGCTATGCATTATATTTGATGCATATATACACCTACATATATTATTAAATTGTATAAATCAGAAAATCATTTTGACATTTTAAAATAGTCAAACATGTCTTTTGTCCGAACATAGTCATTAGGAAGAATTATTAAATAGCTTGTCAATCCTGGGGGGGGACGATTAACACCGAAATACACTGAGCTAATTTAGCTATGCTAATGAGAAACAGAAGGAAAATGTTAATTTTCTGAATACATAGGGCCTTTAAGACAGGGTCTCAACCTATGGTGTGGGATGACCTGGGACTCGCTATGAACCCAAGGCTGGCCTCAGACTCCCAGGCTCTAGGACCACAGCCATGGACCCTCATGCTCAGCCTGAGACACTTTCAAAGCACACATTACTTGAAGTGCTCAGAACTTAGTAGTAACAGAAAATTGCTCATGTGTGTTTAAAAACTACTGTACTCTTCAAAGCAGAATACAGAGACTCCCTTCCAGTGCAGAAGGCCAAGCTTGCTTCCGGCAACACTTGGAAGAAGGAGGAGACAGGAATCAGAATAACGAGAAAAGAGAAAAATAGGTGAGGACTCAGAAAGTCCTTCTGGTGTCACCTCACCTGTATCCCTCCCTAATACTGGCGCAGAGGGCACCTACACAGGGGGCAGGCTTGGCAGGGATGGCAGAAGACATAGATGATTGTTGCAATCTTGCTCCTCTAGAGCTGTTTCTCAGGCATACCCCTTAACTTTCTTTCCCAAAGCCTCCAAGGTGTTCGGACTTCCAGGCATGGTATACCCAAGCCTCAGTCTCCCCCCTGCCCACTAATTGGGCGCCATTGGTTTCTCAAAGCCAGTTCTGAGCACGACTTTCTTCACATGTCCTTCCGGTCCTTTCTCCTCACCGGAGGCACCCAGGCACCACCTTCTTATTGACTAGGTGGGCTCTATGCAACAGGGTCTTGAGTTCTGCACTTTTCTCTTTCTGTTAGAACTCCCATCACAAAAGGAACCATGCCTTTCCATGCTTATATCTTTAGCAAGACCTCACAGCATTGGAGCATAGATGTTCAATAAGCATGTCTTCCATTGGAAGAGAGAAGAAAATTGTAGGCTAGGAAAGAGAACTGATCTTGTTCTATTCATTCTATCCCCTTCTTTCTCTCTTGGCAAATGGGGAAAGAGTAGATTTTTAAATGCTCACTGTCTTCTCAGACTCAGCCCAGCCTTCCTTGGATTATGCAGCGTCTTGTTCTCGGGAAGTCTCTTCCACATATCATGGGCCCAGCCTGAAACGGCAATATCCATCCAGAGGACTGACAGTGGATCTAGGTGTGCCTAGCCTGTGAATCAGGGCCATGTGCAGGCAAAGAGCACTGTGAATACTGCCCAGTGAAATACTTTTAGACTCACTTAAAACATTATAGGGCAGGAGTGGTTGCTTTGTAGCTCAGATGTATAGTTTTTGAGAGTGAACTTGTAGATGGCAACTTCATTTCACAATGTCAAAAGGAGGGACACCCTGGTAGACGGATGCTCTCTGTGCAACAGGCTTCTGGAACCCGGACACCCAGACTGTTTCCTCCCATGCTAATTTGTTCGGTGGACTTGAAGGATCCATCTCTGCATTAAGTCTTTCTGTCATGTGTTGATTATTTTCCTTGTGACTTGTTATCGAATACCTGATGAGAAGCAACTTACTAAATGGGGGCTTATCAGGGCTTAGAGTGTGGGGAGATGCAAGCCATCATCGATGCAAGGCATGGGAGCAGATCACTCTTCACAGCCAGGAAGCAAGTAGCTGGGAGGGGGAGGGAGACTTCTCTCATATCTGTAGACTTCGGACCACCTTGATCTAAGGCTTGATAGCCCCTATGGGAAATAAACCAGCATAGCCTATGCTTTTAATCTTGCCCAAAACGTGTCAGGTAGCAACCAGAAAAGATTTTTTCCCCATGCTATTTTAAATGTTTTCCAATCATCCTTGGGGCATTTTACAAAGAAGCAATTTTATAGTTTGCACTATAGATGGGACATTTTGCCATTCCCCAGGCTCACTCATTCTTCAACCAACTCATTGTCCATCGGTGCCTAGGAGCCCAGCTTCCTTTGCTCTCAAACAGACTGAACTATTGCCGAGAAGTCCCTCTGGGCCGAGGCAGTGCAGTTTCCAGAAGATGTTGGCTCCTTCTAGGGGTGATGTGAGGCTCAGGAAATCATGCCCTTGGCTCCACGATTCTGTCCTGGGCATTCCCAGACACTGTGTTCCGAAGCTGCTGCCTCTTCTTTTTTCCCACCATCCTGTGTACCCAGAGCATCAAGGCTCAGACAGGTGTCTCTCTTGTGCTCCCCAGTTTTAGCGCATAAACTCCAGGGTCCACAGAACAGTCCAGCTTCTTTACCTAGGATCCATCTAGGTGCTGTGGTTTGACTGTGAAAGGCTCATGTGTTTTCGCAGACGGTCCCCAGCTGGTGGCTCTGCTTTGGAAGGTGGTAGAAGCTTTAGTAGCTGTAGTCTCTCTAGTGAAAGTGGGTCACTGGGGTGGGCTCACTTCCTGCCTGCTCTCTGACTCGCGTCTACAGACCCAACGTGACCAAACACTTTGGACCCCTGCTGTTGCGCCTTGCCTGTCACAATGGACCACATCCCCTCAAACTTTCTGGAAGTCAAGTTAATGTTTTTTCTCCACAGTCGTTTCTTGTCATATCAACAAGAAAAACAATTGACACACTAAAAGCAAAGTCCTGACTATGGCATGTTTCTTTTTCAGCTTCTTCATGTAACAATCTGAATTTTCATTGTCCACAACTTCTTGAACTTTTGGGGAACAGGACTGTGGGAAGCTCAAGAAGGAGGTGGAGTATGAACAGCATGTGCCTAGCATCTATGAGGTCCTGGGTTCAACATCTAGTACCGAGAAAGAACCAAATAAGGGTGACAATTGGAAGACCCAGCTGACAGGCTTACCGCTTCCAGTCAAAGAGCCGATTCTTCTCCAACTCAGAGTTTCCGGATCTCAGAGAACACGAAGGAGGTCCCTGTATCTCACTATGTAGCTCTGGCTGACCTCAAACTTGTTCTTCTCCTGCTGCAGCCTTCTGAGCATAGGGATACAGGCACGTGCCATCTGCTTTTTAGCTGTTGTAATTCTGCATAGCCCAACTCCACCCCAATCCACTGTGCCTGCATGCACACACCTGTATCATATTCCACATTTCCCAGCCTCAGGACTTTTCTCTTGCGTTATTCTGTTAGTTACTCAGCACAGCACAGCAGGGACTGCCACTTTCTTACAGAACAGTTAGAAAACCCCACAGTTCCATCTCACTGTGCTGTCACAGAATACCCAATGAGAAAGAAGGAGAATTGGGGAGGTGGACATGAGAGGGGTAGACATCCATCTCCAATTCCCTTCAGTTGTATACATTATGTCAGGAGGGAGGTGCTTTGCCAGCACCTCAGTAGGGAAGCAGTTAATTGTTGTGGGATATTTGTATACTGTGTGAAAGTGCATTACTTTGATTGGTGTAATAAAAAGCTGAAAGGCCAATAGCTAGGCAGGAGATATAGGTGGGACTTCCAGGCACAGAGAGGACTCTGAGATGAAAGAAAGGTGGACTCACCAGCCAGACTCAGAGGAAACAGGAGGTACAAGATGGAAGAGAGATAATTCTACATGGAAGAACATAGATTAATGCAAATAGGTTAGAATAAGTTATAAAAGCTAGCTGAGACAGGTCTAAGCTAAAGGCTGAGTTTTCATAATCAATATATCTCCATGTAATTATTTGGGAGCTGGCTATGGCACAGAGAAAGACTCGTTTCAGCTAATCTTTGTGGAGGTGTCAATTCCCAGAAGCTCTCAGTCAGGCTTCCTGATAGAAGGAAAAATAGTAGACAAATGGGTCTCTTCTCTTGTTCTCTCTCTCTCTCTCTCTCTCTCTCTCTCTCTCTCTCCAGGATTTCTCTGTGTAACAGCTCTAGCTGTCCTGGAACTAACTCTATAGATCAGATTGGCCTCAAACGCATAGAGATCTGCCTGCCTTTGCCTCTGCCTCCCAAGTGCTGGGATTAAAGGCATGCACCACCACTGCCTGTTCTCTCTCCTCCTCCTCTTCTTCTGTTTTTTCTACACAGCGTTTCTCTATGTTGCCCTGGCTATCCTGGAACTCATGCTGTAGATCAGGCTGGCCTTGAACTCAAAGACACCCCTCCCAAGTGCTGGTATTAAATGTGTGCACTACAATGCCTAGCATACCCCCCACACTTTTTTTTCTCAAAACAGAGCTTTGCCCTGTAGCCCAGGCTGATGGCAATCCTCCATGAACTGCCATGTTTAATTTTGTCCTGTTTAGTTCTCTAATCTTACTCTATTTGAAGAATTTGTAATCCATGGTTAAGACAGTAACGTTGTCACTAAATGAAGGGTTAAATGTGCAGAAAAGCCTAAAAGTTGGAAAGTCTGGGGACTGGAGGTGTAGTTGATTTGGTGGAGTGTGTGCCTACTATGCTCAATGTCCTACTACGCATAATGTCCTACTATGTGCAGTGTCCTACTATGCTCAATGTCCTACTATGCTCAATGTCCTACTATGCGCAATGCCCTGGGTTTAATCCTCAGACACATAAACTAGCCATGGTGGTGGACACCTGTAAACCCAGCACTTGAAGACAGAGGCAGAAGAATCCAAAGATTCAGAGTTGTCCTCTACTACATGGCAAGTTCAAGAGCAGCGAGGGACAAGTGAAAGCCTGTTTAAAACAGAAAGGTAGTAATAGTGACCGAAAACCCAATAAATCAATATAGTATCAGGGAAGTCTGGTTCAGACTGTGAGTACACCTCTCACTAAGTATATGGCTGTGAGTCTATTACTTCAGCTTTCTCGGTCCCATGTCCTCAAGGGACTAATGTAGACAGCATACACTTTACTAGCTTCTGGGAAGAACACACATGGCCCTGGTACAGTGATGGCAGTCATTGCCCACATGGGGTGAGGACTGAGATCTGCATACATCGGTGTCTGATTGGTGCCCCCGGTATTGCTCAGTGCAATGCCTGCCGGGACCTTGGGCTCTACACTGGGAAGAAGTAAAAAGTTCACACAAAGCAAAGTTAACTGGAGTTTACTGCTGCCTAACTGAATATTTGGTGAAGGGGAGGAAACTCCATTTCTTTTTTCCTTCACCAAGGGTGTATAATGGCATGTTACAGGACTGATTTCAAACAAGACTTGCATCTGTGATCTTCAAATTCTGAAAAAAAGACTATGACGTAGTGAAGTTCTTTACACTGTAAGTTCACATCAGAAAAATGTCAGCTAAGGTGTGTATGTGAGGGTGTGTGTGTGTCTGCATGTCTGTGGGAAGGGAGTGAGTGAATGTGTGTGTCTGTCTGCCTGCCTACCTGATTGTCTCTGGAGGGAGAGAGTGAAAAAGTATTCATGTGTGTGTCTGTCTATCTGTCTGTCTGTCTCTAGAAGGGGGAACGAGTGGAGAAGTGTGTGTGTGTGTGTGTGTGTGTGTCTGTGTGTCTGTGTGTCTGTGCCAGAGATTGACCTTGGGTGTCTTCAATTGTTCTCCACTTTATTTTTTGAGATAGATTCTTTCACTGAACCTAGAGCTCCAAGACTTAGCTGTCCAACCAGGCCCTGAGATCCTCCTGTCTCTGCCTTCCCAGCAATGGGGATGAAGGAGCACACTCCCAGCACTGGGGATGAAGGAGCACACTCCCAGCACTGGGGATGAAGGAGCACACTCCTAGTATTTGGGAGGTATAGGCAGGATCAGGGCTCTAGACCAGGCCCAGCTTCAGCTTCAAGAATTCGAAGCCATCCTGAGCGACATAAGACCATGTCTTCAATCACTTTCTGCAAAACTAGGTTATTTATAAGCCACTAATTCTGACCTTCTCATGCAGGTTTGGATAAAGGGCAAGGTTAGTGCTTGGCTTGCCGAATTTAAAGATAGGCTCTGTCTTTCATTCCTTAGTTGACATGTGAGTTTCTCACAGATTAGTCACAAGACGTGCCAAGCTTTCTGTTTTCCTGGGTATTATACCTTGGCTGCTGAGCTCTAGGGTAATTTACAGCCACCCCGCTGCAATGATCCCTCCTCCCTGTGTGACTAACAGGAAGGGAAGTTTGGCAGCAACTCTGCTCTAATGAATGAAAAATGCAAACCTTGCAAATCCTTCTGCAGCTCAATCCCGGAGAGACCTGATGCAGACACATTTCCAAGATGCAATTTAAGCCTTCAGAGGTTCCTTGTAGACCACCCAAAATACACAGGCCTTATTAAAACAGGTTCATCAGCCAAACAAACATAGTGATTTTTTTTCTGAATAGAAGTGAGGAAAGAGCAGCGAGAGTCACTGGCGGGAAATGGCTAGGCCTGGATTATCACCCACACTGCAGTGGTACGCGAGGTCAGAGAACTGACGCTTCTGCCCCCATGCTGCTCTTCCGCATGGCCCCACAGGATCTTGAGGAACTGAGACTTCATTCTCGCTGTTTCCTTACATAGTGAGTTCCTGGTGGGGAGAAATCAGAGTTCTCATAGGAAACACTGCCTCTGAATTCACCTGTGTGCTAACTAGCTGTGTGGGTTTGTTGTTGTGTTTCTTGTAGGCTTAAACTCAGTAAAGCAGAGAGGGTGGGAAGGTGCTGGATAGAAAGAGCTTCTGTTCTTTATGTATGAAAACAAGCTTCCCTAGAGCCTAGGGCTCTTCTGGCTCAAGAGTCAGCACCATAGAATGGAACTGTATTATTATCTGATGTAGGACACAGATTATGGTACAAGTTCAGGTTCCATGATTCAAAGCCCTTGTGGTCATATATGTTTTGGAATTTGGAATCTTTTAAGTTTTTGATTGTTTGGAGGATTTGTTGTTGTTGTTTTTAGCCACTTTCATTATGTAGCCCAGGCTGGCTGGAACTCCCTAGGTGGGCCATGCTAGTCTTGAAGCGATCTTCCTGCCAAGTGCTAGAATCACAGGCATGTGTTACCATGCTCAGCTTCATTCATGTTTTTATTTTTTGAGATAGAGTCCTGGCAGTTACTTCAGGCTGGCCTGGGACATTCTGTGTAGCTCAGTTGTTCTCAAACTCGCCAGGCTTCTGAGCGCTAGGTCTAAGGCACACATACTGACATCTGGCTTCTCTCAGGTTTGTAGAAGATTCATACGGAGCATATGTTCTATATCTAAGAGAAAATGGGCCCAAGCCTGTAATCAAATAGTCTTTCTGTTTGTTACTCATCTTTCTGCTCTTAGGGAAAAATACCCAAAAAATCAACTTAAAAAAGGAAAGATTTATTTTGGTTTAGGGTTTTGAAGGTTTTCGTCCCAAACTCTGCTGTTCTATCCACGGCGGGGTGGAACACAGTGGTGAGCTCACCTGATGGCAGCTAGAAAGAACAGGGAAGAGAAAGCGGAAGAATCCAGCGTCCCAAAGGCCTAACCTCTTCCCATCTTATAGCCTAAATGTTCCCCTACCTCCCAATGACACTACAGACTGACGACCAAACCTTGGACACATAGGTCTATGTAGGACACCTAGGATATTAACATTACAGTGTTAGTTGAGTATCCTTTATAGTCCCAAGATGGGGGAGGCAGAGCGAGCTCAAGAATACTGTCTTTCCATAATGACAGTATATGTGAGCAGTTGTTCCTCATTGCACTTTCTCAACACAGATGGTAATTCCTTCCTAATAGCTCCAACGAGATTGCTTCCAGATTCCACTGCCCAGAACTAGGTCTTAGATATAATCCAGTTTGAATCGCGGATAAATTCTGTTCCTTTCACTGGGGAGTAGTAAGACACAGTAGTAAGGGTCCTGCATCTAGAGTGAGCAAAAGCCAGAGCTCTCTAGAAGACCTGAGGAGGAGTCACAGCTGATCATGAGCAACGCATCGACCGTATCAGAGAGTCACGACAGGGTCTCATACCTGGAAAGGAAACAGCAGCAGCTATCTAAGAGGCCTCTGGTGAGACAGTAACTGTCGAGAATTCTCTACTGCCTGATCTTCTAAGACATTCTCATGGACACTAGTATACAAACCCATTTTCATTAGTGCCTCCAGTCCTTAGTAGAGTCCTCTTGGGGAATGAAAATTTGTTCAGGGGGAAAGAGAACTTGTGCAAGTGTGAGTTCAAATCCCTGACACCCATGTAAAAAGCCAGATAAGGCTGCTGTTGAGTCTGTAGCCCTGGAGCTGTGGGAGGCAGAGGCAAGAAGATCCCTGGGGCTTGCTGGTCTCGAGCCTAGCTCCGGGTTCACTGAGAGATCCTGTCTCAAGGAAATAGGGTGGAAAGTGGCCAGGCCAGCAGCCTCTGCTTTGCTCACAAGCTTTTCCATCACCCCTGAACATGTACACATATAACACACACACACACACACAGAGTTCTATCTTGGGGATTTATATTAAGGTGTGGTATTTTATCCTCAGCCACACACAGAAAGCAGATGGAAATGGAGGGAGAAAAAGTCAGAAGATGGCAAATGAGCCCATGCAGAAGCTGGTTACAAATTAGACCAGTGGCATAGCAAAGCCCAGCCCTGGGGCCAAGTCTAGCCTCCTGCCTATTTTCACAGGTAATGTGTACAATGATGCCCATTATTTTACACACTGCCTATTGTTGCTTGAGCTACAATTGTTGAGCTGAGTAACTGGAATAATACCTAACAGCTGCAAGTATAAATGCTTACTGTGTAACCCATGGGGGGGAGCAAATGCCAGGATGGACCAACCCACCCAACCAAGTTGATAGACAAATGACTGAAAGATGACAATCTCCATTCCCAGATGTCAGTTGTCTGAATGCTGAAACAAGCAAGACTAGAACAACTTCAGTCAGCAAAGACTCACTTGGGCTCTGAGTGTGAGGATGCAGGACACCATAGCACTTTTAGGAGATGCTAGGTTTTAGCAAGTTGTCGTAATAGCCATCATACAGATCAAAGAAAGACCCTAGAGAAATTAGCATATGTATGTGTAGATGTGTGCATATGTGTATATGTATGTGTGCATGTGTATATATGTGTGTATGTGTGTGCACATGTGTATATCTGTGTATTTGTGCATTGTGCATGTGTGTATGTGGGCTTGTGCATGTACATGTTTGCATGTGTATATGTGTTTGTATTGTGTATGTGTGTATGTATATATGGACTGTGTATACATATGCATGTATATGTGTAAATGTGGTGTATGTGCATGTAATTTTGGATGTGTGTATGCATGTGTCTGTATATGTATGTGTGTAGGTAGGTGTGTATGTGTGTGTGTGTGTGTATGGTGGGGGTGTGCATGGATCGATTGAATAAAGGCATTTTAGATGAGCAAATCACAGAACAGAAAATGTGTTCTTCACAGTTCAGTGGCACAGAGCCAGTGTGGAGGTTTTATTTGGAAGACACCTGCAAGGTAGCTGAGCAGTAACAGTTTGCTGGTGTGGGGGGAGCCAAGGGCAATCAAAATGATTCCTTCTTCCAGTCAGAACTGTGTGGCAAATAAACAGAAGCAAACCAAGTTGGGGAAGATCAGCATCCACCTGAGTCCCTCAGGAGAAACAGGATGCGCACCTAGAGAGGGCTGAGCCAATCTGCCTGCTTCATTTGAGACTAGCAACCCAAGACTGGTCACCCAGCGTCACTGTTCCCTGTTCTCCACCCCATTCTTTAATGATGCTGAAACATGATGCAAGATTATATTTTAGTTTTATGTTTCCTGGTGGCTGCTGGAAGACCTCTTAATATCCATCTTTAGAAGGCTTGGAAACAGCTTTGTGAGACAGGCTTCCTTTGGACCCAAATCCACCCCACGGGGAAGGATTCTTAGAGCTCCATCAAAGAGGCCGTTCCCTTCCCGTAGGCAGTGTCCTTGCCTCTTCCTGTCCTTCTGTGTCCCACATCGCACACAAATGCTTGCATCCCTGTCCTTTGGAGATTTAGGTAAACTTGGCTTGAACTCTGAGTGTGTGAGTACATGACTCTTGAACATGTTTCCGAGAATTCCTGGCTGTTTAACTGTGTGATAATTTCTATCTATTCTCTCACATCTGTTTCTGTAACCTGACTGTTGTCCCATTAAGAGTTGAATTGTGTCCTTCAAGGATATGTTCAAGTTCTAGTCCCCTATGCCTCCGAATGTGGCATTATTTGGAGGGAGTCAAGCTTACAATGTACTCAAGTGAAGATGAAGTCATTAGGTTGGGCCCTAATCCAACTTGACTGATGTCCTCCGAAAAAGGGAAATTCGGGCACAGAGAGAAGATAAAATGAAGAGGCGCAGGGAAAAGACATCCACATATAACCAGCCTCCAGACAGAACCTTCCCATTGTTGCCAGCCATCTAGTTGCTTACACTTCATTAGAGCAACACTAGGAAGCTAATACACACACTCTGCTGGGCTGGGCTTAAAGCTGCTCTGCCCGGGAATATTAGCTTTCTGTTACTGGTACAAAAATCCCTGAGACAAGGTGGCCTGGCCATGTGACATTGGCCCTGCGGTGACGTGGACCATCATGGCAAAGAATGTGCGGTAAGCTGCTTGCCTTTAATCCCAGCACTCGGGAGGCAGAGGCAGGCAGATCTCAGTGAAGCTGAGGCCAGCCTGGTCTACAGAGTGAGTTCCACAATAGCCAGGACTGTTACACAGAGAAACCCCCCTGTCTCGGAAAAACAAAAAAACCAAGCCAAACCGGAACAAGAATGATAAAACAAAACACAAACAAACAAGCAAAAACCTACTTGCCACATGATAAAGAGGGAGTTGGCAGAAGCTAGAGTCCCAGCATTCCTCTTGGGATATGTCTCCAGCGGCCTGGCTTCCTTCTCAGCCTGTGGTAGTGTTAATTGTTGACAGTCTAGAGTCACCTGAGAAATTAGCCTCTGGGCGTGTCCTGAGGGATCCTCTTAATTATATTCCTAGATAGGAGAAGGTTCAACCAGATTCAACCAGAAGAGGAACCGCTCCCTAGGTAGGCCATCGTGGCCTACACAGAATGAATGTAATGATCCAGGAGAGGCAGTTATTGACAACCATACTGATAAGGCCACTTAAAAGTTTTAAGTCCTTTTGATTGATGGCCAGACCAAAAGCAGGCTTGTGCTTCTGAAAAGCCTCTTGGTCACCAAGTTCAGGGACACAGAGTTTTTTTCAAGGCAAAAACCACAAAGACCATGATTGGCCCCCAAGTTAGAAGGGGGTCAGAGTAGCATGCAGCGTTCATTCCTAGCAGGGCGTGGTGATTATTTTAGACCTAGCATGCCTGTTATTTTCATTAATACATCTGGACCACAGTTAAGGCCGTGGAAATCTCGAATATGTTACCAAAGCAGATGTGACCACTGCAGGGAGGGCAGAGGGCTGAGACCTGGTGAAGCAAACACACAATGGAGTTAGGTCAGGATAGCATTAATAGAGTCATTTCGCCTCGACTTCCTCACCATGAAGGACTCTACATTGAATGGTGGTCAGGATAAACCCTTTCTCCCTTAAGTTGCTTTGGTCACAGCAACAGAAGGGAGATTAAGACAGAGATCCCCTCCTAAACATTCCACCATATCCCAGAGTGCCACGGGCTTGTGGCTGGAATCAGTTCCCAGTGCCCACATCAGCAGTACACAGATGTGCTAACTCCTGCTCCAGGGGAACTGATGCCTTCTGCTGGCCTCTGCTGGCCTTCACTGGCACCTGCACACACACACACATGAGGGGGGGGGAGAAGTAAAAACAATTAAATTTCTAAGTGGTACAGGCTGGCATCCAAACCTTTAACACCTGAGTTCTTGGGGGACATTTCAGATCTGGATCAGGGCACTGTGTCTCCCATGTTAACTACTTAGGGTCATCAAGAGTAACAGGTGCACAGCCCCCATGTGTTGTGAGATATTTGGTCACACTTGGATCAGGGGACAGAGCCAGTGACTGGTTGACAGGAATTGGCCACAGAGAGGAAAGAGGACCCAGGAATACAGATAGAGAGATGCACAGGAAGGAGTTTTTGGGGGGTGGGACTTAAAGACTTGCTGTCTCTTTGGTTTGAGACAAGTGGAGAGATGCTCTCTTGCTGGGTTTCTGGCTAAAAAGAAAGGTCAGTTGATTGCTTCTCTGCTTCTCTGATCTAGCAGGTTTTCAACCCAATATCTGACTCTTGAGTCTTTATTGCTAAATAGAACGATAGAGACTTAGTTAAAGCCTATATTTGGTGGCTGTGGCCAAGCTGGTGCTAGCGAGACAGGAAATCTGAGTGGCGAGGTGCTGATTGCAGGACTGAGGACCTTAGTTGAAATACCGGTAGATTCAGGTGTGGATGCTAAGCTGACTGAAGAACAGCACCCTGGGCTTGAGCTCCTATAGATTTGTACCTGCAACTGTCTCCACTGAAGCACAGAGAGGCAGCATGGAGACCAAGGTTTGACAGTCAAAGTAGAAAGAACAGAACAGCAGAACTTTACTCAGGCCTCAGGACTTGCATGCCAGTTATTTCTCTATCTGTGTGATAAGACACCATGGCCAAGGCAACTTATAAAAGAAAACATTTAATTTAGGGGTTCATGGTTCCAGAGGATTATAGTCCATGACCATCATGTTGAGGAGCATGACAGCAGGCAGGAAGGCATGGTGCTGGAGCAGCAGCTGAGATCCTCAGGCATGAGACACACACACAGAGAGAATAGTGTGTACTTTCAAAACCTCCTTCAACAAAGCCGCACCTCTTAATCCTTCCCAAATAGTTCCACCAACTGGAGACAAAACAATCAGACATATAAGCTTATGAGGGGGCATTTTTATTCAAACACCACACCTTTTGAGCCACAGGCACTGGCTTGGCCATAGTAGCCCTGGAGTTTTTCCTACAGTGAACAACCTAGAATAAAGAAAACATAAATAAACATAATCTTGACGTGATGGGCTGCCCCAGCTGCTCTATTTAATTTGCAATATGAGATATAGTTGTCAACACAGCATACTCTGTAGGCAGAGTTTTCCTGTCCCAATATCCTGCCCCCAAATAACCAACTCAGAGACTTAAGATTTCTTATAAATACTTGCCCAGTAGCTTAGACTTTTTACTACCAAACTCAGGCTAGGAAAGTTGGATTGATAAGCTGGTCTAAACTCTGGAAGAACTCCTTGTCCTTTCCCAACACATTCTTGTAGCTATAAAGGATCTGGGGCCTTCAGGTACCAAGAAAAAAAAAGGCCCATGCTGGGCCCAGGGCCTCTTCATGGGGGAGCAGGTCAGTGAAGCAAGGAGAATAGCAGGGTTCACTACTGCAGCAGACAGTGGCAGAACTGGGCTGAGCCTTCTGAGACTGAACTCCCATCACTACGTCCTGGATTTCTAGATTCACTTGTAATTCTCTCTAAAACTGGATGCTTCCCTTGCCTCGCAGCTCAGCTGTCTGCAGACTTCCTTCACTGAGGACCATCTCCATGTCTCTCAAGAATTCCTCTTATCGGCTCAGCTGTTGGACCGAAACCCAGATGCTGGCCAAGATCCTACATCCAACGGGATTCTGCTCACTCACCCAAGATGGTGCAAAGAAACCAAACCATGCAAGCAGGCGATATAGCCAAGTACTCAAATTTGGATGACACAAGCTAGAAGAGATGGCTAATAATGATGGAGATTTTTAAAGCTCTCAAGAGCTCCGAAGGCTGGCACCCAACAACAGAATGGAACCTCACAGGTTCACTGAGACAGTTGCTTTGCCTGATTTGAACTTGATCCTACTAATTAATATATACCATAAAAGAATTAGCTTTCAGAGCAAGGTTGTTACTCTGAACTTGTGTGTGTTTCTTTTGTTTTATTTAAAAAACAAAGCAGTCAGGGTTTTTTTTTTTTAAACATAAAATAGTTAAGGCATTCACTTTTAACTGACTGGGCAACAGGCAGCATCCAGATGTTACCCACCCCTGGTAACCTACTTCTTCCAGTTAGGCCCAGTTCTTGAAGGTTCCACAGCCCTTCCAAAATAGCACCACTGGATGGAGAACAAGTATTCAACACATGAGCTTGTGGGAGATACCTCAGATTCAGACTGTGACATTTCTGTCCTGGTTACATTTCAGTTGCTATGATAAAACACTCCGACAAGAGCAATGTAAGGAAGAACAGGTATAGCCAGGCAGTGGTGCACGCCTTTATTCCCAGCACTCGGGAGGCAGAGGCAGGTGGATCTCTGTGAGTTTGAGGCCAGCCTGGTCTACAAGAGCTAGTTTCAGGATAGGCACCAAAGCTACAGGAAAAACCCTGTCTCAAAAAAAAGGAAAAGAAAGAATAGGTTTACCCTGACTCGCAGTTCAAAATACAGCCCTTCATGGTGTCAAAGTCAAGGTGTCAGATGTGTGAGGTAGCTGGGTACATCATGTCTACGATCAGGAGACAGAGATGTCTTTGCTGCTTAGTTCCCTTTCTCAGAGAGTCCACCGGGGAAGGTCACCACCTACAAAGGGCAGGTCTTGCCACTTTAATTATCACAAGAGGATCTCCCCACAGGCATGCCCAGAGGCCCATCTTCCAGATGATTCTAGGTTCTGCAAACTTGATAGTAAACATTAAACATCACAAACTAACAATATAATCATTAATAGTTAAAGGCAACTCAAAGAGTCTGACCAAGTTGGGGAGGTCTAGTTCTCCACCACTCAAGGGATTTCCAGGACAACCATCCAGCCAGAACCGTGACTCTGTGTGTGGTCCAGGCTTAGACAAGGTGGGTGTGAGACACTGCTACAGGCCGCCAGTGAGGTGAGATGCGTAGGTATGCAAGCAAGCTGTTGATCTTCAGCATCCGCTCAGACTCTGGTTCCCAGAGAGTGCTGGCTTCAAATATTTTGACTGTCCCCCTGGAAACAGGAGTGTCTTGTAGAATCTGAGTTAGAAGACAGTTGAGTGAGCTCAGGGTTGGGGCGGGAAATGGAGCAGTAGCAGGAAAGTCGGCAGAGGTGTCCCTTTGTCTGTGTGACATGGCTCTCTCCAGACCTTAGTCCTCCTTCCAGAAATGGGCTATCCTTCAGCTCCAGCTCCATATGCCAACAGGATAGATTCTGCCTCATATAAGTGAGAGCCAAGTCATCCAGATAGGCTGGAGTATTCATAATAACATGGCTGCTTGAAAGGTCCTCAGCAGTTGAGCAGGGAGGTAAAACAGACCATTCTATGGCAAGCAAAGACCCCAAACTTCAATTTCTGGTCATTAAGGTCCCTTTGAGAAGTTAAACACACACACACACACACACACGCACACACACACATAATTTAAATAATGTTTTTAAGGGAGCTGTAGAGATGGCTCAGAGGTTAAGAGCATTGCCTGCTCTTCCAAAGGTCCTGAGTTCAATTCCCAGCAACCACATGGTGGCTCACAACCATCTGTAATGGGGTCACACAGACAGAATGTTTTTAAGCTCTTGCAAAGGACCTGAGCTCAATTCCCAGGACCTAATCAGGATGCTCACAACTGTCTGTTACTCCAGCTCCAGGTGATCTGATGCCCTTTTCTGGTCTTGTTGGACATCACATGAGTGTGCATGAACACAGAGAGGTCCACACACATACACACATAGATTAAATGCAAATTAGGCAATTTTCAAAAATATTAATTCTAAGTGCTCCAGAATTTAGAGCAAAAACAAGCTATATGTTACAAGATACCTTAGGAAAGACTACATTGTCTCTGAACCTATCCTGGCCCTTTGAAGTCTCTTCTCAATGCAGAAGCCAGTTTTGTTAAAACACAAGTCTGCTTGCTGAGAGCCCTAGGAAGGCTTCTCAGTTTAAACAGAGAAAGAGCCAAAGACTCCAGATTTGGACTAGAGAGATGACTTGGTGGCTAAGAGCACTTGCTGTTCTTGTAGAGGACCTGAATCCAGTTGACAGCACCCATGTCATGTCAGGTGTGACTCTAGCTCCAGATCTGACAGTCTGTTTTGTTACACACACACACACACCTGAATTTGGCTCTGTGGCTCTGTATCTCCATGTGGGTTGGCCCTTGTTAAATAAGCACGATCTACCCAGTTCTCCTCCAGTAGATTCTGGTTTCTCTGTGCGCCTTCAGGTCAATGCCCCCTTGTGTCTCTCTCACACACGGCATGTTCCCAGAGTGGCAGGACACCTCACACACCACTGTGGTCCTTACACATTGGCTTTTTTTCTCAGAGGATTTTGTGTACAGGATTAGGAGACAACAGGCTGTGGCATGCACCCACCTCCAACCATGCACACACACACAAGCAAGAATAATAATAATAATAATAACAACAACAACAATAATGAGAAGAAGAAGAAGACGAAGACGAAGGCGAAGACGAAGACGAAGAAGAAGAAGAAGAAGAAGAAGAAGAAGAAGA
>LOEQ01006591.1:0-11039 GCA_001685075.1 Bramus lutescens | reverse complement strand
GAAGAAGAAGAAGAAGAAGAAGAAGAAGAAGAAGAAGAAGAAGAAGAAATGTTCTTCCTTAACGGAGTTTATGCTCCAGTGACAGGAACGTTAATAAGCCGGAATATTAGAAAGTAACATCCTTCTATAATACCAGGTACAAACCCTTTGGTAGAGTTGGAGCTCACCTTCCACATGTGCACATGTTCCAGAAATCAGTCTCTGGTCCCCTGGCTTTTCTTGTTGGACAGTAAGCTCCTTTCGCCAGCGAGTTGCCTCACTGGCCCTATTTATGGTTTTTCTTCTGGGTGGTCCAGCGGCTGGGAAATGAGCTGAGTCAGTAAACGTGGGGGCCTAGCATGATGACCATCTAGCATGCATTAAGTCCTGGGTTCAATCCCAAGCACCACATAGACTAGGCATGATGCAACCCCACCACTTGGGCCAACCCCAACCCATATGAGGTCAATAAAGGTGGGGGTATTAGGAGTTCAAAGTCATCCTCAGCTAAGAATGAGTTCAAGAACAGCATGGACTACATGAAACCCTATCCCATCCCCCCAAAATAATTAATTAATGTTGGTTTGGTTTACTTAATGTCAAGCATCAAAAATGGTGCCTGGCTAATAGAAGCACTCATTGGGTATTTGCTGGAGGACAGAGGAAGGAAGAGAAAGAACGAAGAATCAAAGAAAGGAAAGGGGGCGGGGAAGAAAACAGACAGCAAAGAAGCTTCTAAATGAGGGCAAAGTCTGGCTTGGGTGGCTTGAAGTTTGCTGCAGATCTCATGTCGGTGCTAATAGGCAAAGTCTGGCTTGGGTAGCTTGAAGTTTACTGCAGATCTCAGGTCGGTGCCAATAGGACTCTTGCCTCCTATCAGAAGCCAGATTTTGGCTTACTGTGAACCATTTTATTCATTTATTACCTCTGAGATAGGGTCTCACTGTGTTCCCAGGCTGACCTTGAACTCCTCCTGCCTCCTCACGGGCAGCTGGGGCTGTAAGCACGTAGCCTACGCCCACTGGTTTCCCTCCCTCTCCTATTCGCCAAGTGTCTTAGACAGAGAGCGTTTGGGAGTACGGGAGAAAGACCACTCCAGGTTCATTCTATCAAAACCACTTTTCAACATGTGCTACCTCCTGGACTGCAAGGGCAAGGCCTCTATTGGGCCCCGAGGAAGCTGAGAGCATGTGGCCTCAGTCTTCCTCATGTTTCATGGCACCTTAGTCCCTCAGCAAACTCTCTCCTTTCTGGAGAATTACAAGATCTCCCAGCTCCGAGGCCATCAGGACCCTATTGGGACCTCTACTCCAATTCCAAATTCTTCCAGAACAAATTTTCCCAGCATAAATATTCAATTGTTCCCCAACTCACAGCAACATGAGGGAGCAAAACCATGACCAAAGAGTCCACTCCGGTGGGCTTGGGAAGAGAGAAAGTTCCCAGGGAAGAGGCTTGTGGACTTGGCCAGCGCTGAGCGAGGCACCGCCCTCTGGAATCTCTAACTGTGTTAGCATTCAGAACAATCTAATTGCATCTCCCAAGCAATTTCCTGTCTGGAAGAGGTTGCTGATTTCTTTGAAGTTAAAATAGGCACAGCCCTCACTTACAAAACTAATAAGCAGCATTCTGAGAAACTTCTGAGGAAGAAGGTCTAGCACCTGCAAAAGCACTGCAAGCGGCTTCAGCTCTGAGACCCGGAGTGGCAGAGGCACCCCCTGAACCGGACCTGGCTGCCACTCAGCAAAATTCCCCACCGGGACGGCAGATGCAAGGACCTTTGTTTTCATTAGAAATAAGTGTTTCGACAGAAAGTGGAACATAATGACAAAAGACAAAAATGTGCACAGAGAAGAAGCTGCATGTCTTTCCAAAAGGAAACAAACGCCAAGTGTCAGGTCAAGGCTTCAGACTCCAGCTCCTCTCGGGCTTCGGCAAGCACCCAGGCTCCACCCCACAGAAAAGCTTTGCCCCGGTTAAGCCCTCTACTGGCTTCCCCATTCACTTGTCTGCTGTTGTTTTGTTTGTTCGTTTGTTTGCCAGGGGTAGACACGCCACCACACTGGGTCGGATGACAACCTTGGGGCCTGGAAAGGAACTCCAGTCTGGTGGCAGACACCTTTATCATCTGAGGCATCCCATCCCTGGCTTTGTTAAAACAATGTTGTAGAGGTGTACTTGCTATGGAAGAAGATGGGACATGCACATATCATGAAGCCATCACCATGCATGACTGGTGTGATAACAAGCATAATCTCAGCAACTGGAAATGGGAATTGGAGGATGGAGTTTTCAAGGCTAGCCTGGCCTCATTGTGAGCCTGTCTCAAAAGAGTATGGAGAAGTGAACATATCTGCCATTCCTCAACCCAAGCAACTACTGATGTCCATCTGTCAGAAACTGGTTCATATTTTTCTAGAATCTCAAATGAATGTGACGCCTTTATCTTTATCTGCCTTCTTCACTAAGCATAAAGATTTGAAGCTTCATCGATGCCATCATATACATCACTAGGTTATTCTGTTTCATAATTGAGCAGTACCTGTTCTGTAAATGCACCAAGGAAACAATTTACCTGTCCCTCCTTCTTTCCTCTCTCCCCTTTCCCTCCCTTACTTCCTGTCTCCCTTTCTTTTTGAGACAGGGAATTGTATAGCCCAGGCAAGCCTCTTATTTATGGTTGAGAATGACCTTGAACCTTGGATACTCCTTTCTTTACTACTTCAAAGACAGTAATGTAACCACATGTCCAGTTTAGTTTTCGTTGCTGAAGATCAAAGCTAGGGTTGAATACATGAAAGACAAACACCCCATTAACTGAAATAACATCCTCCAAATTTCAAACTTTATTTCTTTATCTGTTGGATATTTAGATTGTTTCCATCTTGAAGCTTCTTAAGGTGAAGGCCACAAGGCCAATGAAATTTCTCGGTAGGTAAAGGCACTTGCCACCAAGCCTGGCAACTTGAATTTGATGCTTGTAACCCACATGAAGAGACAGAGAAACAACACTTCAAGTTGTCCTTCAACCTGCACATGCATGGCATGGCATGTGTACATGTGCTCATGTCCTCATACACACACTAATGCATGGCATGACATGTGTGCCCCCCACAGACTAAATTAATGTTTATGTATATAAAATGTATATAATATATAATCTTTAAAAGATTTTTAAAGATGAAGGCTATCGACTTCTATGCACAAGTCTTTTTGAGCAGTGCTTGGAGTGACCAGGCCATATGTTTGTAACTTTATAAAAACTGACAAAACGCCTCCCATTTCAAATTCTCACAAGGAGTGTATAAGAGCTTTCAATCTTCAGCTTCTCATGAGCACTTACTGTGTGCGTCTTCCCAGACACTCTAACACAGGTACATGGTGTAGCATCGTGACTTTGGGGCTTGAGTCTGCATCTTCCTAATGGCTAGTGGTTTGAGACACATCTTTTAATGTATTTGTCATCTGTTTTGGGGTCTGTACAAATCTTATCCATTTGAAATTGGTTTGTTTGTGTTCTTGTAGATTTTTATACATTCTGGGCATAATCTTTTAGTAGATGTAATTGTAGATTTATCTTTCCAGTTTGTGGGCTTAACTTTCCATTCCCTCAACAGTGTTTGATGAAGAAAAAAAGAGATTTTTAATTTTTAGACATACCAACCTCTCTCTCTCTCTCTCTCTCTCTCTCTCTCTCTCTCTGTGTGTGTGTGTAATTTAGGGCCCCTAATCTGGGAGATCTTTGCCTAATTCCATACAGTAGAGTTTTAAAGCTGAATCTTCCTCTAGAAGACTGGTTTTCAACCAGGTGTTATACTTTAGATCTGCTGAGAGCACCTTGGTGTATGCGCTTCAAGGCATGGATCGAAGTCTGCATGTTATGATTAAATTGTTTCCAGATCAATTCTTGAAAAGATTACCCTTTCTTTCTTTTGAATTGGCTATATCCTTTTATCAAAATCAATGGTTCATGTCTGTGTGCGTCTGTTTCAACAGTCCATCTGTCCCGATGTCAACACTAAATGCCTTTCATGACTGTGGCATTATATTCATCAGCGCCAGTGCGGACAGACACATATCAGCCTGAGGAGTTCATTTTAGGGCCCTCCGTTCAGGTAAAGTTGAATCCTAAAGGAGCTGAAGGATACCCTGCACAAAACAGGACTGTGACTTATTAAAGGAGATTTTGAACATAGCCGTAGCCCCCGTGTGGGGAGATGAAAGAAAGGGGGACATTCAGGGAAGGAATAAGACACCTAAGTCTGTAAGAACGGGCTTCTCAAAGGAAAGATACACTTTATCGTCTGTCCAGCAACCATATCTGGGATTTTCAATTATTAACTAGCTTTTTTAAGTGTTGTTTAGTTAGTTAAGTGAGTTAGGATTCAGGCATTATGATGACCTGTTACCTGGCAGGATGCACTCAGGCAGTACCCTGGCCAGCCCAGGGTCCTATGGCTGCTATGTCACTGCCTAGTATGTACAATGGTGTAAAAGGTCATTTGAAGAGACAAGTTCTGCCCATTACCACTCTTTTCTGTTGTTCTTCTGAAGAGGCAAGCGGGTCTCTCTCTTTATCTCCTCCCTCCTCCCCTCCCTTTCCCTTTCTCTCAATAAACTCCCACTTAAGCTCTGTCTGCGGCTGCATGGCATATTTGTCGTTCTCACCACCAAGATCCCTCCCCTGAAAAATCGTTACACTGTGTGTGTGTGTGTGTGTGTGTGTGTGTGTGTGTATGGATGATGTGTGTGCTTGTTCAGGGGTGTGTGTGCGTATGTACATGCATCACAGGTGCAAGTTGCTAGAGAACAACCCTAGGCACCAGTTCTTGCCTTCCACATACTTTAAGGTAGGGTTTCTCTTTGTCTGCTTATGATGGGCACTACAGGTTAGGTTGTCTATGGGCTTCCAATCTTCCAGGAGCTTTTCCTGTCTCTATCTGCCATCTTGTAGAAGTACTGGGATTTCCAGCACATACCAGCTAATTTTTTTTCTTCTTTTGACTTTTATGTGAGTTCCAGGGTTCTGAATTCAAGTCATCAGGTTTGAGTAACAAGCACTTTTTACTCATTGAGCAGTCTTCCTGGCCCTGAAATTATAATCTTAAAGGATTGTTAAGAAATTTAACCACGTGTTGGTGGCACAAGCCTTTAATCCCAGCACTCAAGAGGCAGAGACAGGCGGATTTCTGTGAGTTTAAGGCCAACTTGGTCTACAGAATGAGTTCCAGGAGAGCCAGGGCTACACAGAGAAACCCTGTTTCGAAAAATCAAAAGAAGAAAGAGAAAAAAAAAGAAAGCAAAAGAAAGAAATTTAAATAAGACACCTCTTGGTTTCTGGGCTGCACCAGACAAAGTGACAGCCTTTGAGGTAGCAACCAAGGGTACTGGAGTTGTAGGGAAGGAAGATGTTTTCATTGTAAACAAAACTCTAAAAATAGTTTTGAGAGTTCAGAAAATATTCAGGGAGGAGTAAAGCCACACTCAAGGTTATCCACACTCTGGCCTCAAGCACGGGTCATTACGATTGTAACATTCTTATTTGAAAATATCATTGCTAAACGGCTGTCTTCACATAGGCAATTTGCAAAGCAAATTTAGTTAACTGTACTCAAAATTCCTGATTCCATGCTGGTGAAAGGCTTCAACCAGACCTGGAGTGAGTAGTTCCTTTTCTTTTCCATGTCCCCACAATTTTTCTGTATTTGCTCCTGTCTCAGTTATCTTACTCCTTATCAAAGATACTTTAGACATGCCAGATCCTTTCTATGCTGAATCAGCCTGTATATTTGTGAGAGAAAGGGTTGTGTTTGAGGTGCTGGTGTAATGATCGGGGATGTCTTCAACTTATGGGTCGATCTGGGGGAAAACTGAAGACAGCTGTGGATATATTTGAATTCACAGACTCCATATTTCTTACTATGTTCTCTTCTAATTTCTGCAGGAAATGCCTCTCAAATATATGCATTTATAGCTGTCACTGAAAGGGGATAAATTTTTACCATAATTTTCTCAAATATGTCTTTTATGTATGCCTCACCCACCTCAGGAGACTCCAGTTACACACGTATTATCTGCTGGGATGTACTTGTTTTTGTTAATGCTATGTTCAATCTTTTTTTTCATTTTTCATGTATCAAATTCACTAATCTGATATCTAAGCTACTGGTAGTCATACACAGTGCATTTTCTTGTCTGTCATTACAGTTTTCATCTTTAGAGGCTTGATTTTGGTCTTTCTACATAATATTCCTCCTAATTTTCTGTCTAATGTGATGTCATTTCTAGAGCTCCCTGAACATGGGATATAGCATATGTTTTTGCAATGCTATTAAGTCAACGTAGGGTCTCAGGCAAGTCAGGCAAGTCCTCTACCATTAAGTCATATCCCCAGCCCATAACAACTCATCCAATGTTTTTGTCCACTAATTTTTGTATAGGTGTTTCTTCTATTTTACTTTATATACTGAGTATTACCATATAGCTCAGGCTAGTCTTGAACTCACTGTTTAGTTTAGGTTGGCCTCAAAGTCATGATTCTCCTGCTTTTAGCTTCCTGAATGCTGACATTATAGGCATCATCCACTATATTCAGTTTTCTTAGTTGGTACCAACTAAGATTCTTTACTTTTGATTTTTTGAGGAAGGTTTCTTTGTGTAACAGCCCTGGCTCAGGTCATGTTCCCCTCAGCCCAAAGAATGGTTCCACCCACATTTAGGGGAGTGTTCCCACCTCAGTTAACCTGTTTAAGATAATCCCTCACAGAAATACAAGAGAATTGTCTTTCCCATGATTTTATTTTCTGTCAAGTTGACATTATTAACCATCATGGTATTAGACACTATGCATTTTATTTTGTTGAATGTTTGTCTCCCATAAATACATGGCCTTTGTTTTTATACATATCCACATTTATAATATTCACTTAGAAATAGCTTGAACCTTATGGCTGCTATAGCTAAATTTTCTTTCCTAAGACCACAGCTTACTTAGCTCTTGGCTAATTTAAACAACTATGTAACTGGAGGTTTCTCTCATGCTCACCATCTCCTGAATAACCACCCTGAAGCTTAATATTAATTACAAACTGTTTAGCCTATTAGTTCAGGCTTATTATTAACCAGCTCTTACAACTTAAATTAACCCATTTCTATTATTCTATATTTTATCACAAGGCCCATGGCTTGCTTTGCCTGAGGCTGCTCTTGTCTCTCTGACTCTGCCTTCTTTCTCTTTGTATTCAATTTGGCTTTCCAGTCTAGTTATATTCTGCCCTGTTCATCAACCAATGAAAGCAACACATATTTGCAGCATACAGAAGGACATCCCACACCATTTCCCCTTTTTTGTCTAATTAAAAGGAAAGGTTTTAACTTTAGCATAGTAAAATTACATATAACAAAATGGTTATCAAGCAAGAATTACAGTTACAATATTTAATCTATTTGAAAATATTCTGTCATCTATTTTATCTTTATGATTCTCATATATAATTTATATTTCATATATAATTTATCATTTTTCATAACTAAACAAAACTATGTAACTATCTAGTCTTCAACTCCATCAAAGACCCAAGAAGGATACAATATTACCTAAGTCACCCAAGAGAACATTGTAAGCAACTTCCAAAACTCTAGAAATGACAGCAATATCTGGCTATCTGGAAAGTCACACAAAATTCTTTTGTAACATTGGGGCAGCCATCTTCAGCCTATAGGCTTAGAGCATCTGACAGATTTCTCAGTGAAGCAGGAAATATGAAGGACTGTCTCACCTATTTTGGCAAAATTTATCAGTCACTTTCTTCTGTGTCCTGCAGAATGTCTGGCAGACTCTTCCATGAAACAGGAACCCTAAAGGGGTTGTTTTGGCAAGTTCAGCAGCCATTTTCCTGTGGGTTCAACATGTTCAGTTTATATAGCATATTGTCAAACAGTCCAGGCAAGAGAAGTTTCTTGCCCAGATGGCTAGCCTTGCCACATTGAAAGCAAACTCCATAAAGAGCTTCTTTGATGCCCATCATCTTCTTGAAGTAATTGTAAGACATGTCTCACTGTCAAGAAAAGTTTAAGTTCTTAAAACATTTTAAATGTCATATTCTGTAGATCTTTGAAGTGTTTAAAGATTACCTATCCATCTGAAATATATCTCTGCTTATTTAGAAAACTTAACTAACATGACTATAAGTTTAGCTATTATAGATGACTATCAATTTATTTCTTAACTATACATTACATTTTTAAATGAGCTGCATAAAAATTTAACACCTTAAATAAGAGCAAAATATACATATACTACAATAAAATTGACCTAAAATTTGTATCAGTAAATCAAAATTCATACCAATGTGAAGTATTTTGAGATTAAGTTGTTTTGTGGATTAAAGTAGATTTAATAATCTACCTTTTTATAATTTCTATATCATATTTCTCTTTTTTCTTTAGAAAGAGATTGACTATGACCATTAACTATGCATAACCAAACCTCTTTAAATGAAAACAAATATTTATAAACAATATTTTGGGAATTTAGGCATAGTTTTTATGCCACTTCCCACTGATTGGAGGTGATGGTAATCTTATGTGCTACACATCAAGTTCCAGACTTGTCAGGGGTACAGTGGGAGACTCTGCCTCAGAAAATAAAAATAAACAAGTAAGTAATAATAAAAAATGTAAAATGTTTTTTGACCAGGAAATGATTTCAATTTTATTTGTGCCTAACATATTATTTTACAATTTTGGGGGTCAGTGCTTTCTGTGGGTGTTCATATTTCTCAAAGTTTAAGAGAGTTTTTTTAAATCTTTTAGATTATTTTCATTTCCCACATTTTAACCCAAATTTTTGTTAACGTATTTCTCTCTCTCTCTCTCTCTCTCTCTCTCTCTCTCTCTCTCTCTCTCTCTNNNNCTCTCTCTCTCTCTCTCTCTCTGTGTGTGTGTGTGTGTGTGTATGTGTGTGTGTCCCCACAAGTGCCACGGTGTGCATGTGAAAGTCAGCAGACAATGGAGAGAGCCGTTTCTCTTCTCACACCATGCAGATCTCTAGAGTGGATGGAACGTGGCTTACATGTTTGGCAGCAAGCACCTTTCCCTACCGAGCCCTCTCACCAGCCCCTATTTTTACTTCCTTGTGACACTGACAATCAACTGGAGTCTTGTAGATGCTCAGTAAATACTGCCATTGAGATCTGTAGCCCTGGCATCAACTTTACAATCAGATTATAGGTCAAGCCTACAATCTGCCATTGTTTTGATGTATTTTAACACTCAGTTTTGCTTGTATCATAAGATGAGATCATGAACTGTATCTTTCCCATATGAATGCCACTTGGTCCAGTGCCATTTATTGAGAAACTGTCACCTGCTCTATTTCTCCGTCTTGTTACCTGAGAAGTGTTTACTTTGACAGCATTGATCTGAAGCAGCCACTTTAATAACATCAAGGTTAAAAGAAAAGAGGACCCAATACACATTTTTGACTGCACAGAATACTATTTCCTATCCAAAACAAGGACAATGTAGCTTAAGCTCAGGGTGGAGTTTTTATCACAGTTAATGACTGCAGCATGGTGGTGTAATTTCTTTCATGTCATAATCACAGAAGATTCTTTTTATGTTTCCAAAGATAACCTCGTTTGCCCCAGTTGGGGACCTAAAATTTGAAATATCAGAAGTAAAAGTAGACAAGTCAGGCAGTGACATGGTATACATTTAAACTTATCCTATTTTTAATTTTCTCTGTTTTTTTATTGTGCTATACATTTTTCTCTGCGCCACTCCCTTCCTCCACTTTCCCATTTTACTCTTTCCTGTGACCCCCATGCTCCCAATTTACTCAGGAGATCTTGTCTTTTTCTCTCTCCTATGTAGTTCTGTGCATGTTTCTCTTAGAGTCCTCTTTGTTATTTATGTTCTATGGGGTTGTGGACTGTAGGTTGGGTTTTCTTTGCTTTATCTCTAAGAGCCACTTATAAGTGAGTACATATTATATTTGTCTTTATGGATGTAGGTTACCTCACTCAATATGTTTTTTTTCTAGATCCGTCCATTTGCCTGCAAATCTCAAGATATTATTTTTTACTGCCGAGAAGTACTCCATTATGTAAATACCACATTTTATTTATCCATTCTTCTGTTGATGGGCATCGAGGCTGTTTCCAGGTTCTGGCTATTATGAATAACATAGTTGAGCACATGTCCTTGTGGTATGATTGAGCATCCTTTGGGTATATACCCAACAGTGGTATTGTTGGGTCTTGAGGTAGACTATTTCCTAATTTTCTGAGAAATAGTCATACTGCTGATTTCCAAAGTGACCATACAAGTTTGCACTCCCACCAGCCCTGGAGGAGTGCTTGTTGCCCTTACTCCACATCCTTTCCAGCATAAGCTGTCATCAGTGTTTTTGATCTTGGCTATTTTAACAGGAACTTACCATATTTTTTAACATGGAAATAAAACATTGCTTGTTTGGGGAATATTTCAAATAACTAAAGTATTATAAAACTTATCATATCCCGTAATACTTACATTTGAAATATTCACAATGCAAGCAATATTTTATTTCCTTTTTGAAAAGATTGTTTTCTCAATATGTATAAAACTTATTTCAAGAATGCCCTTTTTGCTGTACCAGAAGATCCATCTGAGGGGTGAGTGCATTCCTGACTCGTGGAAACGGAGCACAGACATCGCTCAACCCCCTAAACTTCCTGCTCATTCTGCAGGGGCTCCTAACCCTGGCTACTGCCCCTAGTTTCCTACCCCACCCCAGCTTGCATTCAGGCACCTCTTCCCTTCCCTTCTTTGGGGGCCATTGATCCCCCAGCTCAGCCTGTGTGGGCACTGGGACCAGGTGGTAAGTTCAACCAGGCAGGAGTTCCTTTGTTTAAATATCCTGCCAGCAGCAAGGTAGGCCTTTTGTCTGCTTTATCTGCGAGGGCCCTCGCCAGAAAGGGGCCCTGATCCTGTACCAAAAGATCCATTGGAGAGGTCCCTGGCCAGCAAGGGGCCCCGATCCTGTACCAGAAGATCCATCAGAGAGCATTTGTAGG
>LOEQ01006590.1:54360-73151 GCA_001685075.1 Bramus lutescens | reverse complement strand
ATGATCCATCAAGATTCTTCAACATATTATAGGTACGTACCAAAGGAATTAACTATTGTATTAGAATAATAGATTAAATGTTATTGTCTTATGTTTGCTTTAATGATCTACCATGAATTTACTGGTTTCATACAGATGAAATGTCAGAAGAATGAGATCTGAGATCAAGATAGCAGCAGGGCTTCTCCTTATAAAGCTTCTGGGAAAAATACTATTTCCTATCTCAGGTCCCGGAGGTTCCAGGAATTCCTTGGCTTATGTGGCATAAATCATATACCTGCTGCCATCATATACATGGAAAAATTCTGTTAATCACTATATATAATTAAGTATATATTGTTGGATTCTATTACTGACTGTTTAAGAAGGAATATCTTCTATTTTAATTAGAGATGCTAGTCTATGATTCCTTCTTGTAATGAGGCTGTGTTGTTTTCATAAGAGTGATTCCTGGCCTTGCTGATGATTTAGAAAGTTGTTTCTTCCTATCGTACTTTCCTTGGAAGACCAGAGAGAATGGTCAACATTTCTTCCTTCAATGAAGTAAAACTCTCCATAAATACATAGAACTTGGTGTTTTTTTCTTTCTTTTTTTCCTGTAAGGTAATTAAATATTGATTCTGCTTCTTCAGTAGCTAGATTCCCATTCAACTTATTTATTCTTCATTGAATGAGCTTTGGTAGTCTGTGTTTTTCATGAAATTTGTCTATTTAATCCAACAACAAGGCAATAATATTTCTCTTTTATCTTCTTTCCAGTGACTGCCCCTCTTTCATTTCTGACATTTGTAATTTGTGTATAGTGTCTTTCATTGTTAACCTGGCTAAATCCTTCCAATTTTATTGTTCTTAATGGCAACAGTTTTGGTTTCTTTATTAGTTTCCTTATTTGAATTGAAGTAATCTTTTAAAATTCTTTTTGCATTCTTTAATTATCAAGCTCTTAAATTGAGGAATAAGAATATTTATTTTATTTTTTATTTTTAATATATCTTTCAATGATGTAAATTGCTAATAATTGTTGGTATCTAATTCTTGAAAATTTATATTTTCTTCTGCTCCCATATTTGAGATGTCTCTACAGACTCTGTTTGAATACTGTGTTGTAAGTCCATATTCAATGTTTAGATACTTTGGAATTTAGTTGTTGCTTTTTCTCCTTGGTTTCTATTTTCATTCTATCATGTAGTGAAATTCTACATTGTTATGGTTTTTATACTATTAAGATTAAGATGTATTTTATGAATCAGATGCGATTTACTGCGGTGAATTCTTAGTCAGCTTTAAAATGTGTGTTTCTGTGTTGTTGAATGCTGTTTTCTATAATGACTTTTTTAATGGAAAGGGTCATTTTATTATGACAGAAATACAGGTCTCTGAGGATATGTAATAGATTTCTGTGAACCTTCAAAACGTTTGAATATTTTGTAATTATAAGGAGTTGACAGATAAGTGACTATGAGAACTCACACATCGGTTCTTAGAGGGTTTCATGTAAACAGCAACTCTAGATGATACAGTTATTAAAATATGACTAACGATCTGTAGGAAAACAATGTCTACAATGACTTATAGAGAAGGTGATTGAAGTTCTTTATCGGTTTATCTCTTCTCTCAAGGACTACCAATCAGATATATCAGTTACTGATATGGACATCAACTCCCACAAGTATGGTTTTCTATTAACCTAATGCTTATCAGTTTAATTAATTTTTGTTTCCTGAATTTTTTCATACTTGCATGAGGTACATATATATTATACATTGTTATGTCTTTTGAGACAATCAAGCAAATCTTATAATGTAACATTCATATTGATATATGACATATTCCAATACTGAATTCTACTTTCTGTGTGATTATATATTAATACTAGCCTTTTCTTTCCATTGGTGTTAGCCAATTTTCCTTTAACTCTTTACTCTAAATCTGTCTGCATATCTATATTTATGTTTGTTATGTTTATATTTATAGTTGATTATTTATATATGACATAGTATGTGTTTTTACTGACTATATCAATATTTTAGTTGATATATTTCAATCAGATATGAATTTGCCATTGTATGAAGAATAATGTAAATCCCATGATACCATGGATGTTAGAAACTGGTGCTGGGACAACTTCCTCAATTTTTTTCTACCTTATATCTTGAGTCAGGGTCTCTAACTAAATTTAGTAACAGATTGGCTAGACTAGTAAGCTCCTGTGATCTGCTTGCCATTGGCATCAGCTCTAATGTCAGAGAAATGGGCTATAAAATTTGACTTTTTGATTTGATGAGTTGCTTCCAAAATATAGACTTCAAATTGTAAGCTGCCTGCAGACCATAACGTGTGCTCAAGGTTCTCAATTTCTGTGAACTGTCATTCATGTTGGTGTGGGCTTTGGTGGTGCGTCTGTCTTCAACTCATTTCTGCTCCTGTGAACAACTCTCTACCCATATTCCTGTAAGTAACCCCAATAAAACTCTGGCTCACCAAAGTGAACTTTAGTGGTGTCAGTATGTTGCTCTCTTGTGGGCTCCCTATTTGAGATGAATATATGTATATATCCCCAGTTTTGCTATATGGAACTGTGAGAACAGGAACACTCAAGATATGTTTCTGTTGAGGCTGAATCCCTAAATCTGAGGACTCACAATCTGTAAAGTAGCAGAAGAAAACATGTCCTGAGGTTCTTCATGATTAATGACTTTTTCCTCTGAAGTGGGAAAGACCACTTTTACATACAGTTCATTGCCACACTTGGTTTTGAAAATGTGTAGCTGGTTTTCACCTTATTTACCTCCTCTTTCATCTCCTTCCTTTCTTTCTTCATTGCTCTGTACTGGCTGCTTATAACTGTCTGACTTTGTGCATCCCACCCAGAACTCTAGTAACCCCATTTTCTGAAATACATGGAGCTGGCATTGCCTACAAGGTGCGTAAAGTATCAGTAAGTAACTGGTGTCTCTTTACTCTTTTCTCCTTACCTGTTGACTTGGACTTTTGGATTTTTTTTATCCAATCTCTTATTTCAATATTAACTCAAACATCTCTGACAAAACAATTATTCCAGCTCAAACACTTTTAAAAAATTCACAGCCAAAAATTTGTTTTAGAGACTGGAGAGATGCTGTGACAATTAAGAGCACCTGCTACTCTTGCAAAGGACAGGAGCTGAGTTCCCAGCACCTACATCAGGTAACGGAGAACAACCTGTAACTCCAGCTCCAGGCGATTCAATGCTCTCTCCTAACCTCTGTGGGCACCTACACACATGTGTTCACATTCAAATACTTGAATACATAGATATAAACTATTTTAAAATATTTTATTAGGTTAAGAAAAGAGAAGCAAATGCTTATGGTAGAGCTTTGTGTGCATATACAACCATGAGGATTTATGGAGAATTAAAGTTTCTTGGGCTAGGTGGTAGTGGTGTGTGCCTTTAATCCCAGCACTTGGGAGGCAGAGGCAGGCAGATCTCTGTGCATTTGAGGTCAGCCTGGTCTACAAGTTCCAGAGCAGGCTCCAAAGCTACAGAGAAACCATGTCTTAAAAACAAACAAACAAAAAATTAAAATTTATTGGGTTGCATTTTGAGTAAATCTATAATATAAATCTACACTGGTATGCATGGGTGTCCTTCTCTCAGAGAAAGCAGACTAATATAATTTAATTTAAATATGTCATACTACCTTTCATTTTTAATATTATATGGTATATTTTCTAAATAGGTATTTTTAAGACTTCTTTTTGCCTTTTCTTCCTAAATATTTATTCATGTTAAGAAAACTAAGCAAGGCTTTGCTGGATAAATCCTTGGATCATGTTTCTTTGCATTAATTTGGGACTTTGGAATTATCTCCTACAGTATATCATATTGAATAACATGTTCCCAAATAGAACCTGCTGTCATTATAGATTTCTTGTGAGTCATGGCTTCCATACTAACCATGCTTTTTAACAACCTTCCCTATTGCAACTATTCTACAGTCACCTTAATCCTTGCCAATGTGTAGGACTGTGTAAATCCTAGTCAACAATAGAATCAGTTCCATTCCCCGTGTCTTTCATTGAGAGAATAAATGATGAACTACTTCTTGTCAAACCTTAAGAACTCCTGAAAATTGCACATAAAATTCCACAATTATATTTCTTTGTTGGGTTCATGGCATGTAGACATAGGAACTTATACATATTTCCAATTCAAAGCCTTCAGAATGGTGAATTAGTCTCAGTGAGTAATTTCTTGCCTCAAAAGTGTGGAGCCCAGAGTTCCAGTCTCCAGTATGCATGTTAAAAGTTTACCATGTTGAAAATCTCAGTGCTGGGGAGGTTGAGAGAGGAAGATCCCTGTGATTCACTGACAAACTAGTGTAGTTGGGTATGTGAGCTCCAGGTTCCTTGAGAGATGCTGTCTTAAAAAATAACATGTACAGTCATTGAAGAAGAGCTCTCTGCGTCCTCACAAAAACCCCAAGAACTTCTATATATACAAGTAAAGCTATCTGAAAGATTGGTTTAGAGCATACCGTAAATTTTTATTTTTAAAATAATTACTTCTAAATAAGATTTGTCTCCAAATATAGGTGTTTCTTTTAAAAAATTACTTATTATGCTTTAACATAAATATTATCCTCTAACAATCCACCTAGATAGAATTATTTACCTAGTCAGCTACCTATCAATCTGTTTATCTGTCTTCCTACCTACATATTGTGCAAGGAGTAGTCTTGTTTGTCAATTTGATAAGATTGAGAACCTCTTAGGAAATACATTACTGGGTATATCTGCAAAGAGGACAGGGAAGGGATCACCTAGTCTCAGCAGAGAAATAGAAAAAAAAAAAAACCTATCTAGTAGCCAAGGTACACAGCGGTCAGTCTGAGAAACAAGTCTGCCTACCTATCTTCCCTGACTCCCTCTAAGCCAATGTGACTTTCTCTGCTGCTGCCTCTCAGCTACTGACATGAGGCTACAGCTTCTGTTGTCTCCTAGTAACGATATGGACTCTATACCAGTGATTTCTTAGAAGTAGCCAGACTTCCACCACCAGATTTTTCTGTTGTGATATCTAGGTTCTTGGACTGTCAGTAGCTGAACTTTCTGCCTCTTCAGTCGACAACTATCTACCGTCTTAACTCTCCCAATTTAAAAAGTCAATCTAATGAATCTAATTTATAGTAATGCACATATAGCTGGTCCATGTTCTGTTCCCATAGTCAAGTGCTCTACTACACTATTTATTGATTACTCTTGTATCTATGTTTAAATAAGCTATTCTCATCTAAAAAGACCCTATATTTTTAAAAAAATCTCCTTAAATATCGCTCGTCTTCTCTGTGATTCACTAGATGTTTTAAATTTCCCTTTCCTTTTCAATTTGATTCATATTTTCCTCTCTCCAGCCACTGACAGCATGCATACAAAGGCTGTGAATACACACAGAAATATTAGTACAATTGCTTATCACTGACTGTGGATTAATAGCAGATTTAAAGGTATCACTCAGACTATAAAATCTTTCCAGCAAGTTTTAAAAATAATGTGCACTTTTGGAAAAGCAAAATATTTGCTACCTATAAAATATTTTAAATGCAGATATAAATTGCAAAGAAATAACAGTACTACCTGAAAACGTCTTCTGAAAAGTATTATTAAAAATGCAATTCTTGCTCCATAACATATGAAATCAATACGGATTATATCAAATAGTCCTACAAATCTCCAATGGAGTTACACATTTTTCTCTTCAGCGGATAATGCTAATTTCTGTCTCCTGGTATTTTTCCTGTAGTCACCTACATTTTTTTCTCATATCTCACTGGTGCCTTTAGAGGGAGTTAAAGCTTTTAATACACAGAAATTTAAATAATTACATCTGTGTCAAATATTAAATTGTATTTTATAATAGTACACATGAGGAAGGTTAAATATAAGAGTGTTTCAAAGTAATAAAACTATCAGATCTAACCCTAACTCAGAATTTTTCAGTTTTATTTTATTATGAAATGCTTTAAACTCAGAATGGTTCTCATCTTAGCAAATACAGTGTAAATTAACTCAATTCAAATGTTAGAAGACTCACTCAAGCATACTTTTATTTTTTACTATGAAGTTAGGTAAGCTAATGCTTCATGGAATAGTAAATACCTAAATTTGAATTATTATTGAAATAAACCAATACACATTTAAAAATCCAAGATGAATAAAATTCACAGTAAGAACTACTGTTCATTTTAAAGGCAAAACATTATGAAATATTATTTTCTCAAAGGTTCCCAAGTTTCATATAACCACTTAAATTCACATATATAAAATAAACATACAAAACTATGGTGAGGTTACTTATTCATGTTCATTCCTAAATTAGAATATCCTTATCAGTAAAACATGAAAAGAAAGCTAGCTCCTATTAGCAGGTCACTGAGATTTCAAGCTCTGGGCTAACAATATATGGATTGAAGATGGATGATTTGCTGAAGGGTATTATGTTAAGAAAGTAAAGGGATCAATTACACAGATAGTTTTATGTATCCTCATTTTGTGTTAGTCCTTATCCCACTCTATCAAAATGCCAAAAGCAAACTACCTCATGGTGGAGAAGGGTTTAGAGGTTCTGAAAAATGGTCAGAAGATTTAACTGCTTTAGACTTGAAGCAAGTCAGAAACATCTGATTATGATCAGAAGGTCACAAGAGGAATCCTCTTCATATTGTAACCTCCAAAAACATCTAAAGAGTCCAGAGACAGGTTTATAATTTCTAAACATATGTTGGTGGCTTATTTCTCCACCAAGGCTCCATACTTTACTAGATCATTCTATATGAATACATTGATGCGTTACATAATTGACGAGCTAGCATCCTTAGGCTTAAATCACTTGGTGGTGTCACGAACCTAACTTCAAACCATCAGCACATGAGGCTTGTAGAAGCACCCTTCATATTTAACCAATAATATCATAAAAATAACAGATGATACAAAGGTTTTGAAAATATACCTGAGTTTTCAGTTGACATAAATAGAAAAAGACGTATGAGTAAAGTGATGGAGTTCCTCATATAAGGGAATAAGTAATAATTGAAAATTGGAGATATAGATTGAACACACATGGACTACAACTGGTAACTACAAAAATTACCAAGCGTTTCTGGGTTATGTTGTTTTTAGTAATAATCCTATAATAATGAGAAATACTAATTTCTAAATTAACATTCTTCTAAACATACTTACTTTTTCACAGTACCCTCAAGAAATTCTCTAATCAAATGACACTTCAAATTATTGGATAGTATAGGCACAATATTTTTAGTGGGATATCTATCATCTATATCTTGGATTCATTGATAATTCATTGAAAGAAAGGACATTTGCAAATGTGGTATTTTCCCCAAATTAAGTCTCGAGACCTCAGGATCTAAATTAACTTGGCTATACTTATTTGGTCTGAAACCCAAGGATGAAGAGTATTTTAACAGTTAGAATGCCCCACCTCAGAAGGGCCTAGAGCACTGCTGCTGAATCTTCTTGTGCAAACATTGCCAAATACATGGCATCTCCACAACCATATCCCAGACACCGGTTATCTCTCGCTGCCATTGCTTTCAAGCTAATATGAAGATTTTCTCTCGTTTCTTATCTTCCTTTTACCTAGAACAGAAAATGTCTTAAGGTTCCCCACATAACCTCATACAACTGTTTTTTGCTTCTTTTAATTTTTATTTATTTATTTGTGTGAGTCGGGGTTTGCCTATGCATACACATATGTCATTTATACAGGGGTTCTTGCGTTGGCCTAAAGAGGTGTCAGATCCCCTGGAGGTGGAATTATAAGTGTGTGTGTGTGTGTGTGTGTGTGTGTGAATGTGTGTGTGTGTGTGAGAGAGAGAGAGAGAGAGACAGAGAGACAGAGAGACAGTTTGTGTGATTTGTTTTGTGTATATGTTGTTGACAGAGAAAGGATGAACACTGATGCTATTTTAATGTCAATAAATCATAACACTTGTTCCCAAGACCTCAGCCCCCATTACCTCTAAAGTTTCAGGTCAAATTAATAACTTTTCTTTTCATGTACTTCTCCTCAATTTCTCCTAATAACCTACAATATGATATTTAAATATTTAAAAGTTTGAACTTATATAGAAGAGGCAAGACAAAAGAGGAAAACATTCTGAGTGTAATTGTGAAGTCAGACTTAATAATTCTGTGATTTCACAAAGGTCAAAACCTTCATCTCAATTAACTGTAACTCCAGATATTGTATCCTTTCCTTCTCACACCAAGAACGCTCTACACTTTCCCTTAAGTACATCTTTTAAAAGTTTAGTATTTTTGATGTCCATTAATGAAGATGATCTATTAGATGATGATATACAAGTGACATATGTCAACTTATAACAATATTTCATGGGTGATGACTATTCATTACACACACACTCTCTCACGTGCACACACACACACACAAATACCTTTATATTATTACCTATAGATATAATTGGATTTCACAGGAACAATCAGTTAGTCACAGTGTCCCAGAACATGTTGCCAAATGCTTTCTGAAAGTTTATTTTTTGACTAAATTTGTTTCATATATTTTTATCTTTTTCTGTCCTAGAATAAGTATTTTTGTTTCTTTTTCATTGATTTATTAATAGTGTATCTAACTCAGAAATCTGCACAGCAAAGAGAGTCCCAAGACCAATATTCTACTAAACTTGTGTAACTGTTTTATGAATTTATTACCATGTATTGGTGGTTTTTAACATTCCATGGCAACTTCTGTAACACATTTAAACCTAATCCTGTGTGAAGATTTTTACTGTGGTTGATTTGGGGTATACATTGGCTCTCTTATTGATAACAAACAGCAGAGTGATTTTGCGTTACTAAATAATGTTTAGTAAAAACAACAACTATCCATCTTCACAGGTCAACACCAAAGAATGGGAATGGGTTGTACCATCTATATCCAGTCTTTTAATTGCTTACCAAGAAACCTTGCAAAAATCAGGGAAATGATTCTGCTGGCAATGCACACATATTTTATTTAAATACTTCAATAGGTTATTCAAAGAGGAGAAAAAATGTAAAATTAAATAATTAAATGTGTAAATGTACATGTGCATAAACTTTGCACACATTCAACTGACTCATTTTAGAAAATAGATACATGTTACATATTCAAGCTTCTGAATTGTAATATTCTCAACAAAGTATTATGAATATTTTAATATTTCTCATTAAAATGATTATCAATGTGGCTTTTACTGTGGAGTGTATTAAAACAATTTACCAGAACCTTTTGACTTTCAGAGTTTCCATTGAGAAGTTGGGTATACTTCAGATGAGTCTGCCTTTATATGTTACTTGACCATTTTCATTTGTAGTTCTTAATATTCTTTATTCTGTAAGTTTAGTGTTTTGATTATTATATGGCAAGAGGACTTTCTTTTCTGGTCCAGTCTATTTGGTGTTCTGTAAGCTTCTTCTACCTTAATAGGCATATCTTTCTTTAGGTTGGAAAAGTTTTCTTTTATGATTTTAGTGAGTATATTTTTCTGCATCTTTCAGCTCAAGTTCTTCTTCTTCTATCCCTATTATAGTTAGGTTTGGTCTTTTCATGGTGTCTCTGATTTTTTAGATGCTTTGTGTTAAGGATTTGTCGGATTTAATGCTTTCTTTGACCAATGCATCTAATTCTTCTATCATGTCTTCAACTCTGGAAATTCTCTCTTCTAACTCCAGTTACTTGTTGGTTATGTTTGCATATGTACCTCCTGTTCAGTAACCCATATTTCCATTTCCATAATTCTCTTGATTGTGTTTTCTTCATTGCCTCTATTTCAATCTTCAAGTTTGTTTGAACTGTTTGCTTCACCTCTTTGATTGCTTTTTCTTAAGTTTCTTTAAGAGTTTTATTGATTTCTTTCAGTTTTTTATTTGTTTTTTCCTAAATTTTTTAACAGAATTTTTAATTTCCTCTTTAAGGGTCTCCATTATCTTCATAAAGTTATATTGAATGTCATTTTCTTCTACTTCTTCTGGGTTAGGATATTCAGGTCTTCCTATTGTAGGACCGCTAGGTTGTGGTGGTGCCCTATTGGTCTTTATGTTGCTGTTTGTGTTCTTACACTGCCATCTGACCATCCCTTCCTCTAGTGGATACAGGTGGATCCTTTGTTTTAGGGGTCCCTCTTACTCCAAACAGTGAAGGTGGTGCAGTCATCTCCATGCCTCTATGGTTCCTGATAAGGTTCTGATAAGGGGCAGTCTGGGCCAAGACTCTCTCCAGGTCAGCCTGAGCCAAGGCTTTGTCCAGGGGCAGTCTGGGCAAGGAATCCTCTGGTCAGAGGTGTGGTGGAGGATGTTGTCACAGTTGTGTGGAGGCTGCTTGGGGTCTCCAAGATTTAGTGGGTGATGGGGTGAGAATGAAATGTTCCTCCTAAGGCAAGGGCCAGACAGCTGAGCCCTGCAACTGGGCTGTGACCACACCAGGGGCAGACTGGGCCAAGGCTCTGGTGGTCAGAGATGTCACATTTGAAGCTAATTTCTCACTGCTAAACATGTATGCTTCCTCTTTTTCTCATAACTAAACAGTGAATATATTTTAAATAATGCGTCATTAAATCCTAAGAATGAATATATAGAAAATAAGTTGCTGTGTGTAAGCTCTACATTGCCATCGTCAACAAACTTGGAATCAATTTCACCATTAATAAATGCCTTTTAAAGTTAAGGTTTATTTATCCAGTGGTGTGCAATAGAATCAGAGTTTTATACATTATAAGAAATCTTTCACAATTGAGCTACATGATGACCCTAATAAATTTTCAAACAATTACATAGGTTATTATCTATTAGTTGAAAATTTTAATCAAGTGCAAAGTAAAATATATTTTAGCATAATCAATGATTTATATTTTCTGTCTTTATGTATTTTTATATCTTTATGTGCTTTTGTATCTTTTTGTAAGAAATGTGCTATACAAAGTTTGTGCTCTTATTACAGTACCTGTCTTGGAAATCTAAACAAGAAACTGAAGGTGTGTTTGCAATGTTTGCTTTATAGTGATTTTCTTGGCAATCGATTGGTTACTTATTTCACTGAAGAGTCAAAATAACTGACAAGAGACCCTTAATGTAGGACTGGTGTATGCTAGTTCACAGTGTGAAGGGATCTATTCCATTATGGCAGGGAGGATGTTGTGTGAAGAGCGCGTTCAGTTGTTTTCCAGTTCTAATAAATTCAGGACCTCAACCCACATAACAGTGCCAACCAAAGCCAAAGTGGTTAATCCTGCCTCGCTGGGTCTAATATAGAACTGATCTCACAGACTTCAACTTTTCATCTAATTAAATTTTATCTCTTCAGGACCTTCTCCTAGTCTCAAGAGCCTTTCTTATTGTCTTTATACAATTTTTAAACATTTTTTGTCTGCCAAATAAGTGACAAATAGATTCATTTGTATTTATTTCTTTCTTATTTTTAGGATAGTACTTGCTTCACATTTAAAATTACATGTATTGATTTTTATCAACTACTTTAAATGGTCTATATTCATTTATATCTATTTCTAATGTTTCTTTTTGTTAAAAAACAATTATGTGTATATTCTAATTTGTGTTCTTTAGCACAAATTTTGATTTCTGCTTCCTTTTAAATTGTGTTATTTAATGTAATCTTTAAATCCATATTGATGAATAACATAAAGTAGAAAAATCTGCATTATTATCCTATTATTAGAAATTTAATAAAAATTTAATAAAAAAAAAGCTGCTTTTGGCTAATGCCTCAACAGAGTAAAGCCAGGCTGAAAGCGTGGAGTCAGGGAGAAGCCATATCAGCTACCAGGGACATATACCTCCTCTGGAGCTCACTGAAACTTTGCTAGTAGGCCTTGACCTTGTGGTGATGCACAGACTAATGGATCTGGGTTAGTTTAGGGTATAAGAGCTAGCTAGAAATATGATTAAGCTATTGGCAAAACAGTTTTGCTATTAATATAATTTCTGTATGATTATTTCATGTCTGAGCATCTGGGAATGAACAAGTGGCCTCCTACTATACCATTGAAATTTTAAGTTATTAGTTATTCGTTCTTCTTTGGTAATGTGTAACTTAATGGTCATGAATTATTTTTAGATATTCTAAAACTTTCAGATAGCTCAGTTATATTTATATTTTATATGTATATTATAATTGTACTGGTGTTTTTGTCTTATAGAATTATTACACTTTAAATCCAGAATTTATTCTTAGTATCCCTTTCTTCTCTTGCTTTTCTTTAAAAAAGTAGAGCAATAAGGAATCTTCTAATCAAAACTATCCACTAGATAATCTCTATGTTTTGTGAAAGAAGGGTACCATGACACCACTGTCCCATTAAGACCGCTTCTTGTTGAATATAGGCTAATGGAAGCATATCCTTGAAGAGAATTTAAATATAACTGCACTGACAACTACTAAAATATGTTCCTGGGCAAAATCCTACATGACTGTGCTTTGCAGGGTCTTGTAACCGTGTTTATGGTACAAGATATCCATGGTACCCGTGTTCTCTGTCTTACTTTCAAGCAGAGACATTTCATTGTCATTCCTTTTGATTTCTGAGTAAGACTGTAATTTATCTTCCTCTTTGACTTTCTTTTATAAAGGTCTTCGGTCCTCATTTTTCACCTTGGTAGAGTTTGTTGATTTGCTTCATGATGTAGCCCATACCTTTGCTGTGATTTATGTAAAGTCATATTAATCTCCAACCAAGTGTGCTATTTATTCCTATTTGCATTTGCAATGGATCAACTGAGGGAAGAGGTACTTAGGTGGATCACTTGAAATTTTTTAAATATCTGTCTAGTTTTCACTTTATCAATACAAATATGACCACGCCTTATTTTTCGAGCTGCTTGTCCATGCAAGCCGAGTTCCCTGGAATAATATCTTGTAAATATCAGTATCATTTGAGGGTTTTGTGGTGTGTGGTGCTGATCTCCAATACTTCAAGAAGCACAAGTTAGAACTTAGGGAATTAAAAATTCTCTGTTGAATGTACATGGATGTTCTTGTTTCCAATTAAGGTTCCTGGAACACATACACTTAATAATTAAAATGCAATATCTCATAAACAGTCATTTTATAATGTATGCATCGCAATCTAGGATATACTATGATTGATACATTTCAGAAGGTTATGTTCAGGCACAGAATTACTGGGCTTTTAGAAGTTACTTCCAAAATAGAGTGAGCATGATTCTGGGATGAAATATGATGAGACCATTAATATGGACATACATTCATCTTTGCTCCTTCCATATTATAAAATAGTGAGCCTCTTACAGGCTCCCAGTTGATCCAGTCATTCCCAGTCATGGTAGCAGACACACCTCCCCAGGAAAATTAGAAAATCCAATGTCTGTTATAAAAAACAAAAACAAACATACTTCTCTGAATGATAGAATAGCCATGGAGGATGAATCAAAAAATTCCAGTATAAAATAAAGTCCATATTGAATCCGTTTATTCAATCCTTCAGCACAAGAGGAAGACACATACTGACCTTCTTCTTGTTCAAATCTTTATAAATCCAAAGCAAGGAAGTGCTGTGTGGAAAATGTCATTTAGTTTAGATAAGATACCTGCTTGTCCATAAAGGAAAAAGGTGAATATAGAAATGCATTTTGAGTTAAAGCTGGTGGGGTAAAATCACAAGCATAAGCAAATTATTTGGACTTAATCGGGCAGAGGAAGTCTCTGCGAATTTTGTAATAAGCAATGCTGAAAGATTCCTTGCATAACTAATTTATTTTGGAAAATAAAAAATGATCAGATTAAATCTATAGAGTATTCATATATTTTCTGTAAATGTTCTGTTTCTTTCCATTAATAATATTTGAGCAAAGAGCATAAGGGAAACCATTTGTTGTTACACGCCAAATAGAGTAAAAATTATCAGTGTTTGCATACTTTGCAGTGTTATTCAGAACAAACAAGACTCATTTATAAAAGTGGCAATTATTTTTAAGAAGCTAATTTGCTTCTTATCAAATGTATAGTACCTATGTAGACTGTACCAGTCTATATAATACCTATGTAGTACCTGATACACAGTCTACATAGGTACTATACACAAGTCCATCTCACTCAGCCTGCATCGTTATCCTTCACATTAGTACTTGCTAAGCTAACAAATGTAAAGGAAAATATTGCTTACTTAACTCACCTCTGAAATTACCACTGAATATTCTTGGTAATATTTTAGCTTTGATTATTTGCATATGTTACCTGACATAATCTTCACCATACATTAATTGATTGAACACCACCTCTGGATATAATTGTGTGGCTTGCCTATTGTCTGACACAAAGGAAATCCCCACCCTTGCCATGAAGGTCACTGACAACACTGATGACAGTTCTCTGACAGTTCATGTTAAGTTTACCCTCCACATGTTCTTTTGAAAAAATAAATTATAATAAGATAAAGCAAAAGCAATCACATTGAAGCTGGACAAAGCAACCAAGTGAAGGAAAAGAGACCCAAGAACAGGCACAGGAATCAGATAATCACTCTTTTACACACTCAGGAATTCCGTAAAAACATTAAGCTGAAAGTTTCAAAATATACAGATGAGACCTGCTTCATACCCCTTTCAGTCCTGTGCATGGTGCCTCAGTATCTGTGAGTGAATATGAGTTTTGTTCTGTTGGTTTATTTAGAGGGTCTTGTTCTTCTGGTGTCCTCCATCTCTGACTCTTTCACTCTTTCAGTCTCCTCTACCTTGGGGTTCCCTGAGCTCTGAGAGGAGGGATTTAATGGAGACATCCTATTTAGAGCTATGTGATTCAAGGATTCTCTCTCTCTCTCTCTCTCTCTCTCTCTCTCTCTCTCTCTCATGTCTCATGTGTGGTTATGGGTCTCTTTATTTGATCCTATCTGTTGTAGGAGGAAACCTCTCTAATGAGGACTGGATTAGGCACCAATTTTTGAGTATATAAAAATATAATTGGGAGTCAATCTACTGATTTATTTTTCAAACAAGTTTTGCTTGATTTTACACTTGGTCTCTGAGATATCTGGTCTCTGGTTCTTGGTTACATAGAGTATCAGGTATGAGTTCTATCTCATGCTCTGGGCCTTAAACAAATCACACATTGATTGACTACTCATACTAGTTCTGTGGCACCATTGCTCTAATGTATATTTGAGAGAAGGCAGAGTAAGTCAAACTTTGGTGGCTGGGTTGCTGTTTATTTTTTTTCTCTTTTGGTAGTTTGCAGGGTATCTTCCTGCACTGAAGACACTAAAACCTAGGCAAGAAGACTTTGTGTAAGCACCAACTCTACTTTTCCATGTTCAATAAATCAATGGGCGTTGTCCTCAGCAATGAGGCCCTGCCATTAGCTTGCAGATCAGCCCCTTACCTTAGCAACTTGATGGGTAATTTGGGGATTTCCATAGGATTCCCTTGGCCAACAACTTAAATAAATGCAACCCACTACTAGTAGACACAGATGGTCAGCTGGAACTCTGTCACTAGGAGTCCCCATTAGTTTTACCTTCCTATATTTTAGAAAGTTTCCACTGCACTAAGTTTCCATATGATTCCACAAATGTCCCTCAATATTAGCTATCTCTGCCCAAACTCTCTCTTATCTCTCTTATCTCTTCTTATCTCTTCTTTCTTATCTCTTATCTCTCTTATCTCTTCTTTCTCTCTCTCTCTACCTTATTATCCCATTAACATCCAAATCCCAAGCCGAGTCTACTCATAAAATATATTCTATTTCCCCACCCAGATAGATCAATTTCCCCTCCTAGTCACTTCCTCTATACAAATTCCTTTAGGTCTGGCAATTATAGGTTAATTGCCATTTATTTAAGGGTGAATATTCACATATAGATGAATGCAAGCTGTAGCTATCTTTCTGGGTCTGGATTACCACATTCAGGATGATTAATTTCTAGTTCCATTCATTTATCTGCAAATTTAATAATGTCATTTTTAACAGCTGAGAAATACTCAATTGTGTAAATTTATCCTATTTTCTTCATCTGTTCTTCTATTGAGGGAAACCTAGATTTTTCCAATTTCTGCCTCTTATGAGCAGATTAAGATGGCAATTCCAAGGTGGGAATAGCGAAAACAAGAAGACGGAGTCAGGGAGACCATTTCACTGCTGCTAAAGGAGACAGATGCCCTGGGACCTTGCCGGTATACTACGAGCCTCATGGTAAAATGTAAAATAATGGAAATAGGTTAATTTAAGATATAAGAGGTAGTTACCAGTATGCTTAAGCGATTAGCCAAGCAGTGTTGTATTAGTATAGTTTCTCTGTGATTAATTCATGTCGGGGTGAATGGGAACAAACAAGCACCTGGCCTGTTAAGTTGCTGCATTCTCATGGAATGCCTGCTCGTGTCGAATGCTGGGATACCAGGGATGAGTTGTGGAAGGATGGGTGGAGGAGATCTATTTTATCCCTTGAGTCAGAGAGAAAAGGGAGACTGAATAGGTTTCCAGGGACAGAGCTGAGGTTGTGACTGGGGAATAGGACCTGGAGGAACAGAGAGAGAACAAAAGGAAGATCTGCTGGCAGCTAACCTAGTTTGGACAATTATTTTTATTAGAAAAAAAATCTTTTACTTTTTCAATGAAAATGGAACAGTACCTGGTAACATGATAAATAAAAGCCCAGAGACAGACAACCTGAAGATCAGAAAAGGAAAGCAGCCAGTCACTGACTCTTACCTCTACCTCAGACCAAAAATGGCAATCCTTGCCTCCAGGAATTCTCAGAATGAAACTGAGAAAAGCCACATCTCCTCCCATTTTACATTCCTCTCTAGAGCTGGAATTAAAGGCATATACCACCACCATCTGGCCTCTATAGCTAACTAGTGTGGCTGCTGGGACTAAAGGCGTGTGCCACCACTGCCTGATCTGTAAGGCTCAGGGATATGGCTGTCTTACTCTCTGAGTTCAGGCAAGCTTTATTTATTAAAATACAAAGGAAATATCACTATAACATTTTTGTTCTCAAGTATCTCCAATCCAGAATGATTCTCATGTTTCTTTTGAATTAAATCAGGTAATGAATCAAAAAGAAAAACTAAGGAAAACAACTTTAGGTATTTTTTTTAAATTAGCACTTAATTTAATTTGCACTAAAGATCATTTGTTATGCATTTCATTTTCCCTACAGTATTTTAGAATGTTTTAGCTATAAATAACTTTAAAATTCATGCTATTAATCTTCCCAAGTCTTTAAAAAGAAATTTTAATGAACACCTCACACACACAAACACACACAGTTACTTTGTAGCATATATATCATCACATTGTGCACTACTTAAATCATTTCATAGATTTCAGTTTAATTTGGCATGAGAAAGTAGAGGATGACCTCCATTGAAGCTTTGTTGGAACTCATGCTAAAAATAAGTTCCAAGACATTGGCATCGGTGTTCCAAAGTCAGGCTTCTCAGTAAATATATGTGAGAGAATTAATAGATAAAAATCTAAAAAAGTGTTTAATTAACTGTGATTAGAGAAGCTTATAATGTACATTTTCAGTATTTTAGTTTTTATTATTATGAGATTACAGTAACTATGTTGCATTAAAATTCTATTGAAGCAAAAAATCTATGGTAGACAACAACACAAAAGATCTATATTAATCATTAATTCATTCACTTATTCATTTTTAAAAGTTGATATGAAAATTTGCTAAGCCCATTAAGAGACAGAATTATATCCTGTAGGTACATTTTGTTTTACTTAATTCTGCAGGAATGTTGAAAAAAAGGAGATATAAATAAGCAATATCTTCGCAGAGACTATTACAAATGATCATAGTAGCCTAATGAATAATTTCAAAATTTTAAATCAGTAATTAATTTACATTTCCCTAGACTAAAATAAGGAAAATAGCATAAATTATTATACAATTGAATTATTAATTACCATTTTGTAATTGGTTTGCGTAAGGAAGGTATGGTTGTTGCTTCTATCTTCCTAGGAGCTAAGACCACTGTCATGCTTTGTTGATACATTATAATACCACGATTTAAAAACCCTGAGTACCAAGTAAATTTGTATGCTTGGAAATGCTACTCTGATACCGACAGGATACTTTCACCCACATAACTGAACACATAGAAAGGGTGCTGAGTCTGTTGATTCTGAGACAGAATATCATCATCTATAAAGTTCACATGGGAAAACAATATACTGTTGTTTAGAAACAAAAGCACATAAATGTCTAACAATTTTTTTATAAAAGCTTATGATTTTTGTGTTGATCATCCGTCACAATGTCCTAGGATACTGAATAGACACAGTTTATATTCTACTTCCTGATTTCTGTTTTTCTTTACAGAGATTGCCACCCCACTCTGATGAGCTGCCACAAATAACATGGGAAATTAAAGGTCAAATTTGACAGGTCTGGGCAAGCAAATCTCCAGTGGTTTTCTTGATATTGTTGCTGCTGTAGCTGAGGAGTCTTCATGACTCTATGACTGCATTGCGGACATGCTGACTTTGTTTTAAATTGCAGTCTCTATTCACTAAGTTATTCATTAAATTATTCTTTGCTAAGTAAGATGTCAGCTTCCACATGTACTCAACATAATTCTGCTTAGTGCTTTCATGCGATTAACACACCACATTCTCCTACACATATAAATACATATAATTGTAGTAATGAGGGGAGCGGGCCTGCTTTCGTCCTGCCTGGCTCCCGCACGGCTAGCTTATACCCGAAATAACAACACACAAATTGTATTCATTTAAGCACTGC
>LOEQ01006590.1:36620-50237 GCA_001685075.1 Bramus lutescens | reverse complement strand
AAGAAACTGAAGAAGACACCAGAAAGTGGAAAGATCTCCCATGCTCTTGGGTAGGTAGAATTAACATAAAAAATGGCAATCTTACCGAAAGCAATCTACAGATTCAAAGCAATGCCAATCAAAATCCCAACAAAATTCTTCACAGACCTCAAAAGAATGGTACGCAACTTAATATGGAAAAGCAAAAAAATCCAGGATAGCCAAAATGATCCTGTACAATAAAAGAACTTCTGGAGGCATCACAATCCCTGACTTCAAACTCTACAACAGAGCTACAGTACTGAAAACAGCCTAGTATTGGCATAAGAACGGACAGGAGGACCAATGGAACTGAATTGAATACCTGGATATTAATCCACACACCTTCGTACACCTGATTTTTGACAAATAAGCAAAAAATATCAAATGGAAAAAAAGAAAGTATATTTAACAAATGGTGCTGGAATAACTGGATATCAACATGTAGAAGAATAAAAATAGACCCATATCTGTCTCTTCCTTCAGAGGCTTAAGTTTTCACTATAAAGTTTTCATTTCCTGGTTATGTTTATTCCTAGATACTTAATTTTTTCCGATTATTGTGGATGGTGCTGTGTCTATAATCTCCTTCTATGTATGTTCGTTTGATGTACAGAAAGGCTATTGATTTGCACAAGTTGTGTATTCTGAAATGCTAATATATTTATATATTGATTCTATAGTTCTGATAGAATTTAGGGAATCTCTAATGTATAGTGTCATACCATTTGCAAAAAGGAACAGATTGAGTTCTTTCTCTATTTGAACCATTTTCATGTCTTTGTTTTTTTACTTTATCCCTCCAGCTATGATTTTTAGAAAATATTGAAAAGGAATGCAGAGAGTGCATATCTCTGTTTTAATTTCCCAATTTTAATGTAATTACTTCTAGATATTCTCAATTTATTAGGATGTTAGCTGTTGGTTTCTCATATATAGCTATTATTGTGCTGATATATGTTGAGGTATATCTTCTCTAGCACTGTATTTTCTAGGACTTTTATCATAAAGGCATGATGGATTTTGTCAAATGCTTTTCCTGCACCTATTGAGATGATAATGAGATTTTTTCCCTTAAGTCCATTTGTGTGGCTTATTATGCTTAATGATTTGTACATATTGAATCATTCCTATACTTCAGGGATAATGTCAACTGGGTGATGGTACATATTTTTTTTTGAAGAGACATTGTTTACAAGTATTTATTTTAAGGTTTTTTGAACTGTTTTCACCAAGAATATAGTCCGTAATTTTTCTTTTTGTTGTATCTTTACCTTTTTTGATTATTAGAATGATAATGGCTTCATAGAAGGCATTAGGGAGGCCTTCCTTCTGTTTCGATTACATTGATTAGTTTAAGAAGGGTTGCCTAGATATTGTTGAAAGTCACGTAGAATTCTGCTGTGAGATTCTTTTAAGCTCTCTAAGCAGATTAAATCAATGAAATGTTTTCTCCAAATGCCAGATTTCTTTTCTTTGCGTTTATGTTTCCAGGTCTAACTTCCTTTCCAGACAGCTGAAAATCAAACCTGTGTTGACAGCAGATTTTCTTGGATGGGAATTACTGACTCATTGGAAGTTCCATCAGGGGCCCTCTCAAAAGATGTGAGCGGGTTATTGATCTGGATTTTCTCCATGTTATTGTTCTGTGCTTGTTTTGACTTCAAGCTCACTGATTCACTTAAAGTTTACTGTTGAGGCATGTGGATTTGATATCAGCATCCAGTTTAATGTCCTCTATGAAGATTATTAAACTGTATACATACCTTTTGTAGTCAGTTCTTAGTAACAAATAATACCTAGGACAAGCCATATTCTATTAGAGGGCCGTTCATGTAAGATCGTATGTGGAACAGCACTTCCTGTTAAGGTTTCTGGATAAATATTCCACTCTGCACATAGATAGCTAATAATAATCTGTCTTGCTATTTTGGGGAGGAGCTCTAGAAAATGAAGAACAATAAATTGTAAACAAAATTCATATCAAGAAAATGTAGTACTGTACGGAGAATGTCCCCTCTTTTCCTTGCAAACTTTCAGTTAGATCTTGTTGTTACTGGCACTAGAATTTTAGAGAAAAGTTTATGAAAGCCCAGGAATCAGAAACAAAAATTGGAAATAATTTAAGAAAAAATTACAATGTTGAAGTTTTGAATCAACCAATAATATGTAAAAAATATGCATGAATTTTCATTTCCATATTGATTCCACCTGAATGGGGTTGGCTAATGAAAATTTATCCTAATTTGAAGCAACTTGTAAGAAGACGTAGATAAAGGGCAGAGAAATTAGCTAAAAGGATATGTCTATTATTTTGATCATGAATTTGGGTTGTGGATATGCAATTTTGGTGCTGTATAAATAGAATTATTAAACACAGCTGGAACACCTGCTTATCCAAAAGTTAGTCTCTGTCAATCAATGTGTGAGGGAATGTTGACATTTTATGAGTTCTGTTTGCTTTATCCCCAAATTTGCATATCTGCAAGCTGAGACTCTTTAAATTTTAACTATTTTTTAAAAAAACATACAATTAATAACGAGGAAAGCAGAAATTTAATTCTCAGTGTGGATAGTTTAAAAGATCATGATCACTTCATCACACAATTTTAAGAGAACAACATAGAAGACTTGCAAATTGTTTAGAAAGTATAAGTAAAAAATAAACCAGTCTCAATATTTTAAATTTCCATTCTTGGTTCTTTATTGTTACTATCAACATTTTCCTTAAATGCATACAATATCCAGTACCAATATAATTGACTTAAATGTAGCTATTAAAATATTGCTGGAAATTTCTACTTTATAATAAAATTGATTGTGTTAGAACAGATTCAATATAGACATCTGACATCTGTGAAATATAACCATGATGCCTCGAGAAACTTTAAGCTGAAAAGGGATGATGGTTGCTCTGGATGTTCCTCTGTTGTACAAGATTGTTTTAGCTGTCCTGTCCCCTGCCCCCGTCTCATGAAGGTGAGTGTTATTTGCCCGAGGTCTATGAAGAATTGTGTTGGGCATTTTGTAGTGGCATTTCATTTATATTTTAATAAATAAAGCTTATCCAAAGATCAGAATATTAAAACAGTCACATTGGCCAGCCTTACAGACCAGGCAGCAATGGCACACTAGCTTGCCATAGAAACCAGGTGTAAGCGCTGCATGCCCTTAATGCCAGAACTAGAGAGGATTATAAAAATAGAAGAAGACAACTCTCAGTCTCAGCCTCATTCTGAGGTTTCCTGGAGGTAGTATCACCATTTTGGACTAAGGTTGAGGTAAGAGCGAGTTTCTGGATGCTTTGCTTTTCTGACCTTCAGGTTGAACCCCAGTTTCTATCTCTGAGTTTTTATTAATTGTGCTTCAGAATTTAATGGGGATTGCATTGAATATGTCGACTGCTTTTGGTACGATTGCCATTTTTCTATGTTAATCCTACTTATCCATGAGCTTGAAAGAGATTTCCATTTTCTGATATCCTCTTCAGCTTCTTTCCCAGAAAACATAAAATTCTTGTCATACAGGTCTTTTAATTGTTTTATTTTACTTGCCCCTATATATTTTGCATTATTTGTGGCTATTTTACGGGGTGTTGATTCACTGATTTTTTCCCCCATCGGTCAATTGATCATTTGTATATAGGAGGAGTACAAAAATTTTTCCCTACTTTATAAATAATACCATTCAAAATTTCCACTTCCTCCCCTCCTCCCACTTCCCTCCCACTCCTCCCTCCCTCCCCCTCCAGTTCTAAGAGAGGGCAGGGCACCCTGCCCTGTGGGAAGTCCAAGGCCCTCCACCCTCCTTCCAGGCTTAGGAAGGCGTGCATCCAAATAGACTAGGATCCCAAAAGGCAGGTACGTGCAGTAGAGACAAATCCCAGTGCCATTATCATTGGCTTCTTAGTCTGCCCCATTTGTCAGCCACATTCAGAGGGTAGAGTTTGATCCCATGCTCGTTTAGCCCCAGTCCAGTTGGCTTTGGTGAGCTCCCATTAGATCAGGCACACTGTCTCAGTGGATGGACCAACCCCTCGTGGTCCTGACTTCCTTGCTCGTCTTCTCCCTCCTTCCGCTCTTCAACTGGACCTTGGGAGCTCAGGCTAGTGCTCAGATGTGGGTCTCTGTCTCTATCTCCATCCTTCACAGGACAAAGGTTCTATGGTGATATTCAAGATATTCATCAGTCTGACTCCAGGACAAGGCCAGTTCAGACACCCTCTCCTCCACTGCCCAGGGTCCTAGCTGGGAACATCCCTGTCGATACCCTGGAAGCCCTCTAGAGCCAAGCCTCTAGTGAATCTTGTATCCAGCCACCTTGCTAAAGGTGTTCACCAACTGTAGGACTTCCCTGTTGGATTTTGTTTGGGTTGCTTGCATGTACTATTATATCATATAAGAATAGCAGTATTTTTGATTTCCTTCTTTCTAGTTTGGTTTCTCCTGATTTTGTTTAGCTTGCTTATTCCTTTACGCAGAAGATCAAGTAGTATATTGAATAAAGACAGAGGGAGTGTCCAGCTTTATCTTATTCCTGATTTTAGTGGAATTGCTTTGAGTTTCTTTTCACTTAATTTGATGTTGGCTGTCAGCTCTCTGTATATTTCTTTTGTTTTGTTTAGGTATGTCCCTTGTACCTCTTATCTCTTCAAGCCTATATTTATAAAGAGGTTTTGGATTTTGTCAAAGAACTTGTCAGCATTCACTGGGATGATCACATGTGGGTTTTTTAAATTTTGTTTATTTAGTAGATTACATTAACAGACTTTTTTAAGTTGAACTGTTCCTGCAACTGTGGGATGAAACATAGTTGATCATGATGGATAATCTTTTGGATGTGAGGTTATATATTTTTGAAGTAAATGCTAATTTCCTTTCTCTTTTATAATTGTTTTTATTGAGCTATATATTTTCTCCCCTCCCCTTTACCCCTCTCCCGTGGTAACCATGCTCCCAATTTACTCAGGAGATCCTGTCTTTTTCTACTTCCCATATAGATTAGATCCTTGAATGTCACTCTTAGGCTCCTCTTTGTTGTCTAGATTCTCTGAGATTGTGAATTGTGGGGTTTATTTTTCCTTATATCTAAAGTCACATGATTATGAATGAGTATATATCATTTGTCTTTCTGAGTCTGGGTCACTTCACCCAATATAATGTTTCTAGATCCATCCATATGACTGCAGATTTCAATATGTCATTATTTTTTTTTCTCTGTGTAGTACTCCTTGGTGTAAATATACCACATCTTCTTTATCCATTCTTCTGTTGAAGGACATTTTTTAGGTTGTTTCCAGGTTCTGGCTATGACAAATAATGCTTCTATGAACGTAGTTGAGCATATGTCTTCGTAGTATGGTCAAACATCCTTTGGATATATACTCAAAAGTGATATTGCTGGGTCTTGTGGTAGGTTGTTTCCTAATTATCTGAGAAATCATCATACTGATTTCCAAAGTGGCTTACCAGTTTACACTCACACCAACAATGGAGGAGTGTTCCTTTTACCTCACAATCTCTCCAGCATAAGCTTTCATCATGTTTTTGATCTTGACCATGCTTATAGGTTTAAGATGAAATCTCAGAGCTGTTTTGATTTACATTTCCCTGATTTTTAAGGATGTTGAGCATTTCCTTAAGTGTCTTTCTGCCATTTCAGAGTCATCTGTTGAGAGTTCTCTACTTGGGGCTGTACCCCATTTTTTAAATTGGATTTTTTTAATAATCAATTTCTTTAGTTATTTGTATACTTTGGAGATCAGCCCTCTGTCCAATGTGTGGTTGGTGAAGATCTTTTCCTATTCTGTAGGTTGCTGTTTGATCTGTTGACCCTGTCCTTTTCTGTTCAAGAGCATTTTATTGACTATTTTTTATAGAAGTGTTTATGAGAGAAATTGTTCTATAATTCTTTATTTCTTTGTTGAATTTTTGTGTGGTTTGGGTATAAGTGTGGTTTTAGCTTCATGAAATGAATTTGACAATGTTTCTTCAGTTTCTATTTTATGGAATAGTTTGAGAAGTGTCAGTATTAGCTCTTCATTCAAAGTCTATTAACTCCATTATTTCTCTATTTAAATTTTGTTTGGATGACCTGTGGTGTGGGAGGTCCTTCTGTCTATGTGTTTCTTTTATTGGTTAATGAATAAAGAACTGCTTTGAGCCTCCTATGACAAAGGCAGAACAGAATTAAATAGGAAAAGCTAGGCTATATGCTAGGAGAAAGATACTAGGAGAAAGATGCTAGGAGAAAGAGACTAAAGAACTGCTTTGAGTCTATGGCAAGGGCAGAACAGAACTAAATGGGAAAAGCTAGGCTGTATGCTAGAAGAAAGAGGGTGGAATCTGAGAGAGAAGCCATGGAGCCCCTGGAGATAGACACTGAAAGCTTTGGGTAAACCACTGCTATGTGGTGATACACAGATTCATAAAAATGGGTTAAATTAATAAAAGAGTTAGCCAATAAGAAGCTAGAGCTAATGGGCCAAGCAGTGATTTAAATTAATACTGTTTCTGTCTGATTATTTTGGTTCTGGGTGGCCAGAATGAACAAGTGGTCTCCATACTGCAGACCTGTTTATTGATGACAATGGCAGGTTGAAGTCTCCCACTTTTAATGTATGGGGTTCATTCTGTGATTTAAGACTACGTTATGTTTCTTTTCCTAATGTGGATGCCTTTGTTTTCAGTACATATGTATTCATATTTAAGACATCATCTTTGTGGATTTTTTCCTTTGATAAGTATGAATTGTCCTTCTCTGTCTCTTTGAATTAATTTTGGGTGGAAGCCTATTTTGATAGATATTATAATGGTTATATCAGCTTGCTTCTTTGGTTCATTTCCCTGAAAAAATATGTGTCAAACCTTTACTCTGAGGTGATATATATCTTTGATATTGAGGTGTGCTTATTGAATGCAGCAGATGGATCCTGCTTTCATATCCCTTCTACCACTCCATGTCTTTTCATAGGGGATTTGAGTCCATTGATTTTGAGAGACATTATGACATATCATCATTAATTTCTGTTATTTTTTTCTGGAAGTGCTAGTGTTGTTGGTAGTGTGTGTGTGTTTCCCTTCTTTGAGTTCTACTGATGTGAGATTACTTATTTACTGTGCTTTCAAGAGTATAGTTAGCTTAATCATGAAATATTTTTTCCTTCTAGTACCTTCTATAGGGGTGAATTAATGCATAAAATTGTTTAAGTTCGTCATTGTCAAGGAATATTTTATTTTATCCATTTTTGGTGTTCAAAAGTTTGCTGGATATAATACTCTAGGATCTCTTGGAGTCTGCAATTAATTTGACCTGGCCCTTCTGACATTTAGTCTTCATTGAAATGTTAGGTGTAATTCTAATAAATCTGCCTTTATATGGGCTTTTTCCTTGCAGTTTTTCCTACTCTTTGCTCTGTATGTTTAGTGTTTTGATTATTATGTGGAGAAAGGACTTTCTTTTCTGGTTCAACATTTTTGGTGTTCTGTAAGCTTTTTTTTTTTACCTTTATGGACTTGAACAACTTAAGGTTAAGAAATGTTTCTTCAATGATTTTGTTAAAAATAGTTTTCTGAATGTTTGAGCTAGGCTTCTTCTCTTTCTATTCCTATTTATCTTGTGTTTGGTCTTTTCATACTGTACCAGATTTCCTATATGCTTTGTGTCATATACTTATTTTATAATTAACATTTTCTTTGACACATTTATCAATTTCTTCTAGTGTAACTTCTATTCCTGTGATTCTCTTTTTCATTTTTTTTTGTATACTCTTGGTGACAGTAGCATCTGTAGTTGTTATTTGTTTACTTAGATATTCATCTTCAGAATTCCTTCAGATTGTGGTTTCTATTATTACTGTTGTTGTGGCTGATGATGATGTTTTTGCTTCTAATTCCATTTTCATATCTTGACCAGATCTTTATTTATTTCTTTCACCTATTCATTTTTCTTGGTACTCTTTAAGGTATTTATTAGTTTACTCTGATTTTTTCCCCTGGATTTCTTTAAGGGTTTTATTCATTTCTTCTTTAATGTTCTTAATCATCTTCATAAAATTGGTTTTAAGGTTATTTTCTTATGCTTCAGCTTTGTTTTAATCTTCAGAATTTGCTCTAGTATGACAGTTTGGCTCTGGTCATGTTATATTGCCTAGACTGTTGCTAATTGTGTTCTTATGCTGGTCTCTGGGCATCCAAGTTTGGGATAATTTTAGGTGCCAATTTCTGAGTTTCTATTTGTAGAATGAATGCCTTTTTTCATTGTTTCTGTTTCATTTCTGATATTCTGTTCTGATGGTTTGTGGTTTTCATGACTGGTGAGTTCTCGGGTCTAGTAGGGTATTTCTGCTGGGGTTCTAGCAGCCTGTTGATCTCTGCAGTTTTGAATGCTGCATTACCTCTGGGGTTCTGGGAACTGGCATAGCCTCAGGGGTTCCTGGTAATGGTGTAGCTTCTGATCTAGCACGGGGTTTCTGTTGCTTTAGGTTCTGGCATGGCCTTTTGTGTTCTGGATACTGATATGGCCTCTGGGATTCCAGGTGTTCTGGTAGAGCAAAGATAGGGTTTCTGGGGGTCTGAATATTGGCTTGGCCTCCGGTAGACCAGTAGACATCTGGGGTCTGAGTATTGACTTCGCCTTTTGAAGAGCAAGTGGCTTCTACCAGAGTTGTGGGCCAGAGTATTTTGACAAGGGAAGGGAGTACTGTTGGGGAAACTGGGAAGGCTATAAGGAGTGTTATTGGGCTGTAGGCAGGGTCTTATAGATGTTCTTAGTACAGGCTCTGGTCGACTCTAAAACAAATATTATGTTGTTATTGTGACTGATATGTATAAGAATGTAATATACAAAGTATAAATTTTAGAGATGAAAGTATGCTGCATCCTGCCCTGTATGTGATTACATGTCATATAATGGCTCTGTTCAATTGTCCTTATTATGTATGATGTACCACATGTTGGGTTTCAGGAAAGAAACCCTTTAACTAAAGAACTGCAGTTACAATATTAACACTAAACCTTTTCATTTAGTTCTATGTAGTTTTATTTACCTCTGGCCATACTGAAATCAGTCAACTCCAGTTCCTCAAGGTAGTGTAACGTAGCATTTCTCATCTTTGAACAGTCATTCCACATTCATTCTCTTTAGTCAATCTGAAATGTATTTACTAACATTGGTACTTAATACATACTGCAGCTAAAAATTGAAGTAAATATTGTTTATTTTTAAATAGGGCCATCAGGTGTTGGTACCACACTCCAGGTCAGAGATACACCAAGATATTGTGAAAATATAGAACTAAAATTGTAAAGAGTCCTAGCACTTGCATATAATTAGCAATGAACTTGGAAATCACACAACACTTATTCTTAGTGGGGTGCTTCAACTGCCAACATTTCTATATCCTGAATTTCCTATAATAGCCTTCTGCACCACTTGAATTTCTATACTCCACTTTAAAAAGAACTATATGCGATTAAGGAATACCAAGAGGGAGAGAAATAAGCTTCTCTCTGGAAGAACATAGCAATAAGTTGTCCAATATCACATGGTCATTCCTGAAAACACACATACAGATAACATTATTCAGACTGAGTGAGTTGTACTTAAAAATGCATACAACATGTTAACACAATTTAGTATAAAACGAGGTCATGACTAAAAAAAAAGATAGCAGGAGTAAATGGAAGGGTTTGAAGGGCAAAAAGGAATGGGGGATACCATAATTATAACCTTAAAATATAAAGATGTAATAAAGTCACAAAAGGGTGTCTCAAATTCATCCCTTTTATTGCTAGCTGTTTAAAAACAAAAGTGCATTAAAATGTGGAAAAATGCTTTCGTTGCATTTGTATTTATATAAAATTCTCAACATGCCATCTTTGAAGCAAGGCTTTGCTTCATATGTATGCAAACTGCAGGCTCAGAAACACCTGGATTCAGTTTAGAGCTCTATTGTCTTGGAGTTCTTAATCACTTTTGAACAATTACTTTTTGCCACAAGGCTCAATGTGTTCTACAGACAATCTGCCTTTGAAATTTGCCAGAGAATAAGACACGATCATAAATGATTGGAAGCATTAATGTGGGGAACAAGAATGCTCAAGAAACTGGGAAAGGTTTAATTCAAAAAATATTTATTAACTCTGTGGTAGACAAGGAAATAGACAAGGCCTTTTCATTAGGGAGCCTCTGTTCTAGATAATGAGAGTGACAATAAGGCAGGAAACTAGAGATAATTTATTAAACATTCATAAGCTTGAGGGAGGGAGAAAAATAAAGGGGGAGAAAAGAGAGGGAGGAGCACTGTGCACTGAAGCAGAGATGAAGCTTGATTGCAGCCTAATTTTTATTATTTATTTATTAAAAATAAGTGTGTACATAGCATATAGATATCTTTTATGTGGGGAGGGATAATGCACTTGTGGAAGCCAGAGTACAAATTGCAGGATTGGTTCTCTATTCCCATCATGTGAGTTCCATTGATGAAACTCCTGTTACCATGCAGGAAGTGCTGTTTTAGTAGTAGAGGCAGCTTGCTGGTCCAAATAGTCTCTTGTTCCTAAAAGAAAACATAAAATATTGTGCACCGCCTCAGTTCACTGTCAACTCTATAAGCTCTTCACAGACGTATCAGAAGTTGAATTTCACACGTTATTTCATTTTATGCAATGCTGTATTGCTACCTTGCTTCAATTGTTTAGTATGTGGACCCAGAGGACAGAACAAACTTTATTAAGTTTATGTACTAAGTTAGTAGTAAGTTGCTTACTCTCTGGCTCTTCAAAATATTGAACTGCTTTCTTTTCATCATAAACTTAATTGTATTTATACAACCCTGGCATTCTTAATGTTCACAGGAAGAACAGAATATAATAAAAATGTGTATCCATAATCAGAGGTTGAAATGTGGAAAGTTAAAAATCCATTCACATTAGCACTAATGTCATCACAGTAGTTATTCTTTATTATCACTAGCACGTTCATCAAACTCTAGTGCTTTGGGCTGGATAACCCTACTCATGCTGTAATTGATTGAGCATATACACTCAGCACAATGCTCTACCATGGTTATTTTTATGTAGATTATATGCCCTTACTTCTGAAATCAATCTTCTTTATTATCTCGGGGTTATAATCCATTTCTGGTGTTGCTTAATGTTCAAAAAGCACCCCATGATACTAGTTTACAAATCTTTATATTTTTAACATCATCTCATCTGAATTTGCAGCAAAGTAAATTAATTTGCATTTTTATTTTATGAATAAGTTATGCTCCTGCTATGAAGTACTTCTCAATGTCTTCTTTCCTGCCATCTGTTACAGTAACTGGGCATGCTGGGGAGGAGTTACTGAAGTCTAATAAAGTATGGATGCTAGTATTTCTTTAATATTCTGACAGTTTCATGGTGCAAAGGTGCTAATATAATCACACAGCTTTTAAAATTTAATTTTAACATCAAAAATTGTAGTGGCAAAAATTTATCAACATTGTAAGAATTATTTTCAGAGTTTGTACTGAATGGTACACAACATTGTAAATTACTTTAATGCTTTCTTATTGTCATTTGATTCCTATAATGAAGTGCAGCAGAATTAGATTAGCACTGTTCTTATGTCAGGTAGCAGTGTCTGTGTATCAGTACCACACCAGTTTCTGAACAACTCATGAGAGGATCCACACAGCAATGCATGTGGAAGAAGTCAGAACACATTACATGGCACCGCACAGGCAACGGTTGAGAATCTTCACAAATTCAATTCCATCATGTTTATATTTTCTTTACTGACATTATACATGGTAGGTTTCTTTAATAAAACTCTGGTAACATAACTCAGAGCAAATATAATAAAACATAAAGAATTAATGACATTTGAAATCAATATTACTAGTGAATCTACTACCTAATATCAAGGTTAAATGAGAGCAAGAGTGAGTTGTTGGTTTTATGTTCTTCTTGAACTTGCTTCTTCCTACCTACTCATAGTTTTAGCCCAGCCCCCCAAATTCAGAAAAATTCCTGGAAACCCTTGGGCCACTCAGCCCAGGGAAACAGGTAGACTTACGGCAGAACCTTTTCCTCATCCTCTATTCCTCTAAATTTAACACCAAGTTCTTTAGTGAACCACCTGCAGCACCTACCTCCACCTGCTCTCCTCAGTTCCAGTGGATAATACGTGTATCTTTCTCTCCAATGTCTCCCCAAGACTCATTGCTTCACATCAACCCCCAAATCTAGCAGGTATTCAATGGAATCCCTTAGGTCTGTCCAGAGACATCATGATTTTGGTCAACAAAATATCCAATAGAAAATATGTGAAGAACTGAAAAAACTAGATGTCAAGAAATCAAATAACCCAATCCAAAGTTGGAACAGATTTAAGTATAGAATTTTAGAAAGAGAAAACTCATATACATGAGAAACACCTAAAGAAATGTTGAAAATTCCTAGGCATCATGGATATGCAAACCAAACTACTCTGACCTGTCAGAATGACTAAGATCATTTTTTTTTAAGTGACAGCTCATGCTGGTGAAGATGTGGATGTAGGAAAGTATAAACCTGGACAATCACCATGGAAATCAGTGAGGTGGTTCTGCATGAAGATGCCAAGTTATCTACATCAAGATCCAGCTTTTCCTCTCTTAGTCTTATAAGCAAATGACACTTTGTCTTACTATAGAGACACTTGCTCAACCATGGCCATTGATGCACTATTTATAATAGTCAGAACCTGGGAATGATCTAAATTTCTCTCAATAGAAGAATAGATTTTTTTAAAGGGGGTACATTTACACAATGGTGTATTATTCAAGCATTTAAAAATTATATTATGAATTTCTCAGGTAAATGAGATAAACTAGAAAAAAATTATCCTGAATGAGGTATTCCAAACCCTGAAAGACAAACATGGTATATGATGTATATTCACTTATATAAGAGATGTTAGCTGTTATGTCAATAATAACCAAGTTTCAATCCTTAGAACCTCAAAGGTGAAGTGTTGTGTAAGTGACTAGGTGGGGACAGATAAATCTCTTTAAAAAGGGAATAGAATAAATAGTTATGGATGGATGGGGTCATAGACTGAAAAGGAAAGACCCATTGGGGAGGGGGAGAAAAGTGTGGTACAAAGAAGGGGATCTATGGAGAGTCAGCTAAGATTAGGGGCCATTTGATGGGCAGTAGGAAAATATAATGCAATTGAAACTTTCTAAAAAATATACACACTTTGTAGGAAGTTGAGACATATCAGGCTGAGAGGAGCCTACCTGAAGTCTGCTTGATGCTGTGAAAGATCCTGACTGTGACTAGACAATGACAGATGATGTGATGCTGCCTGAGGGTCCCAAAAAGGAATGGCCAAGCCATGTCAATGGATCAGAACGTCTGGATGCTGGGAGGGTATGTACATCCCCCCCACACACACTTTTAAATAATCAATTCTGCTGAATGCTTTCTAACTGACTCCCAGGATCTGAGATGATGAGACTGTGCCTTCTAACCCCCTCAATCGAAGAAGACATTAGGACCCAGCAACATCTAGCAACCCGATCAGGAACTTCTAACATAGGTTTTGAACTTGCCTGGTCAGAGTCCT